>JACDOX010000026.1:5693975-5756352 GCA_014549065.1 Cardinalis cardinalis | reverse complement strand
AAACTCCCTCTTTTGAAGCCTGTGATGCCTTTCAGCATCAGCGAAGAAACCACCAAGTAAGATMATTTGTCTAGCCAATGCTTGAGATAATCTGTTACGTATGCCCTTCAGCATGCAAATTCCTTATTCAAGACTCATAATTTTTATTTCCTCTTCAGCCAGGCCCATATGCAATATCAATTCAACAATTAATCTCCACGTCCTTGTGCCTCATAAATTCTGCAGTGCAACCGTATCAAACGCATTACTGAAGTCCACATAGATGACACACAAAGTATTTCTTCRAACATCGTTTATCTTATCCATGACATCAAGACAGGCCGATACGATTTACTTCTGGTAAACCCATCAGCACTTTTATCCCATTTTCTACTTATTTTCATGTTTTTAATTATACTGTCCTTCAAAATACTTTTGAAAACCTCGTGGTTGACAGAGGTCAGACAAATAGTTCTGTGACTATGAGGCTTATTTCTTCACCCTGTCTTCCTGCTCTTTGCTGCTGACATTTTATTTGTTATCTCCCAGCTGCATGGCTTAAATCTCAAATTTTATAATACCCCTCAGTATTTACTTGCTACAGGAGTTGTATTTAAGATGCCAAATTTTTCACATTTCTGGAGCAGAAATTATCATCATTATTCTTACTTGATATAAGAGTGATGGCAGTGAGTTGTGCTTGGCCAGGAAGAAGCCAAATCCAAACTCACTGYGGACAGCAGGATAAGGTCTGCAAAGGTTGCTATATCAAACCACAGTCCCCACCTGACTATGGTCACTTTGGACTGCAAATGGCTTCAGGCATCTAAAAGTGATACGCTTCTTGAACACAGGTGGGATGAAACTCRAAGTGCAACCCAAAATGCCTGCCCACTGAAATGATCCCTCAGGACCGACCCTTAACATTGCAAACACAGTCTGCAGTCCACAGCTGCAATATTTATCTGATAATATTCAAYGTGCCCAAGCTGCACTGGCCCCTGTAGCACAACTGATGAGCAATTTCTCTGTGCTGTCATTGTCACCTGAGTCATCTCTTGGGGCTGTGATGCTCTGGAACAACTGAGCAAATACCCTTGAGGGACTGTCCCACAGGGCCTTAACTCTTCTAAAACACTTCACAGATAAGTTCAGGCTTTGTAGGATAAGAAGGTTTTCAAGTYCAAATGCTTTATTTAGGCTCAAACAAATATGTAAGAATAGAAACAGCAGTCATATCTTCTTTTGCTTTCTTCCCTTCGGAAGCACAGTGCCACCTAAAAACCTAATTGCTAATAGGATGCCTCAGCACAGATTTTAACAYCTCCTTTGCATCACTTCCATTTGCAGGGAGAAATTACAGAATTCTATTTGGGCTATAACTAGCATATYATTATTAGAGGCAAAAATAGCTATAAATATATCTAACTGGTGGCTAGCTTAGTAACCAGCACATACCATCATTAAACAATTTTCTTTAATTTTTTTGTGCACAAAGGCCTCGTAATTCTGCAAAAGCAGCAGCTAAGCCTAACTAGACTCTGGATATAGCTTATGCTGATTAACTTCACTGTTTGCAGGAATGAAGAAATATAATATCTGCAGCAAGGGTGGTGGTGCTGGTGTCACTTTCATTGGAAAGGAGCTACGCAAATATTCTGTACCTTGGACCTGGACACATCATGACTTCTTGTTTGATCTCTTTTTCTGGSATATTATAACAAAAGAAGGAAAAAAAGAATAATGTAACAGCCTCCAACAAATGCTTTTGTATAAGACATGCATACGTCACAGCATTATGAAGTCCTGGTATTTTCCCTTCTCAATAGTGAAGGAGGTGCGGAGGGTGTGCAGGGCACAGCTGTCAGTTTTCCCCTCCAAGTCCACACACCCCATTACCTTTTAATGAGAAGTGACTCTGTATTTTTCCCTCAACCAAACACTGTTCTCACCAACAGAAAAACAMCACCAGCTTTTTCCCAAAATGTGTAAAAAAAAAAGGTGCCAATACCTCATTACCATTAATTGTCTCCAGCTCAGTAAAGCACAACGGTGAGAGTGGTGCCCTGTGCTACCTGCAGATTCCCCAGGTCAAGTCAATCTCATCTTCATCTCTAATAAGAAAATGATTCATTGATGAGGTGATCTCACTGATTTGGAAGCAGAACACAGAACAGTGGAAAGAAGCCTCACAGAAAAGATATACGGCCCTCTTTCATGACAAGCAACTCCCACTCAGCACAGTCAAGATCTGCTGCCCTTCCCAAGGTGGTCTCCTGCCTGAGAAACCATACTGAGACACTTCTGTTAGATTTCCAGCTCACCTGTCTTGGTCTGTAACATTACATGGGACATTTTATGTCTCTGTGCTCCAGCTTTCCCTTCTGTAAAACTGGGAYAATGGGTATGTTTCTTTCTAAAGTGCCTTGTGCTTTGAGGAAAAAAATTACTTCTTGTAAGATATTATTAACTAACAATATCATAAAGCTCAGTGATAACAGCACTAAGCATTTTTTAAAATTTGTCCTTTTTTTGCTTCTYTGAGCACAGATTTATAAACTGTTATCAAAGGCTAAAATACAGGGTTAGGTGTGACCACCACTTTGGTGGCTCAGCACATATAGCAAAAATGCACAGAAAAACTAGAACAGGGACAGYAGCTGCTTTTCTCTGTGAAGCCGGCCCAGTGCTCCAGCCCTGTGAAACAGCTCAGTCCTCTGAGTAAATCCAAGTCTCCTTAGATGCCTTCTTCTTGCACAGGTCCCTTTTAGAAATATGATGGAYATGGATGAAACAGGAATGGAAACGTGCATGCGTGAAAGCACTCAAAACAGTCAGGTTTAAAGGAACGGTCTATACTGCGAACTAAGGAGATGTCTGGGGAACATGCTGATTACATCTGGGCACATTGCTAAGGTCCCAGCATTGACCTGTCAGCAGGAGACCTGTGGTTTGGTAACAGGAGGAGGGCAACAAGGTTCCAGTGCATCACCTATAATATCATGCTAAGAAAAGGACAGAKGATGGCCTTAAAGAGATCCAGGATGAGACAAAGACAGTCAGCAGTGAGTTCCAGAAGCAGAAATATGCCAAATTGCAATCAAAGTTTTGTTAAGCCCTAAATGTTTTGGAAGACCTGTTTAAAACAAGGCCTGTTCCATTCCTTTTAAGTCAAGAAGAACCCAAGAGAYACAGTGAGGACCTAAATTTCCCTCAAGAGTCATCTTCGCCACAGAACTTGGACACTTAGGCCTTGGTGTGCAGAGATGAGAGAATAAGAAAAAACAAGTTTCAGATCAAGTTAAATAAAATAAAATGGCCTTCTCCCWTCACAAGGTCTCACACTGAGTTTGTTACAATTAATTCTGACACTCTTATTTCAGCTAGTTTTAATCTAGGCAACTTCTCACTGAAATGGATGCCATGTTTAACTACCCTGCTGACCACAAGCTGAGGAGAACCATGAAGATAATACACACACCCATTGTGAAACCTATTCTGTGCTAACCTATCATGACTCAAAAGCCGGTTGTTATTGCTCTACTGGATACAAAGGCTCCAAGGCAGAGTGGGATGCTTGGTGTGCTCATTTGCATCTCATTACCCAGCATGCTCTTCCCCCTCAGTGCTATTTTCATAGTGGTATTGTTGTCCGAGCCCTGGGAACAAGTGAAAAGATTTGGTGACTTTGGATGCATGCAGTTCTTTTCTACTTGCTTTGCTCTCCCTTTATAATGAAAGGCTTTCCAAAGTGGCAAAAATGAATCGATTTTCCATTTTTAAGGCTGTATGGGTGTGGGGTTGTTTTTTATATATTTTTTTTTAATTTTTTTTATTTTGGGGTTGTTTTTTCCAGTAATTTAAGCTATCAGGAGCAAATCTTGAATAACAAATAAGATTACAGAAATGTGAGCCTAATGTTCCTCTCTTCAATGCACTCAAGCATGAAGGTTTTGATTGAAGAGTAAGAAATGAGATTTAACTTCCTTCTGATTTAAGTTTCATTTGTACAAAGAACCTGTTTCAGCAAAATGTGATTGCAGCTCATTATTCAGTGAAGGGCAAATATCTTCAATCGCAATCTAGCATGATCAGCAGCTTTTTCTGTGTTACAAGCCTCAGTGAAGAGAACCGAACATACTGGCTTCTGTCATTGTCTACATCTGACTGTGATGATTTCACCCTGTCCAATTCATTTCAAAAGCTGTAGCTTCCAATTAAATGTATAAGTTGTCAGCCAGAGTAAGTGTCTATCATTTGAGCCAGATCAGTTTTGGTTTCTGGCAGTTTCACTGCATCAAAGGGTTGATTTACAGATCAGTTACATTTTTTTATGCAATACTGAAGGGAATAAAACTGCCTCAAACATGGGACTCAAAACAACACTGAGTTACCTGTTTTCCATAGTTTTAGTATGTTTTAACAAGTTGGAAATAAAACTTCATTCCTCAGTGACTTGATAGTTCAAACATGCACTTAAAAATAATTAAAAAAAAATAAACTCCAGGCAAATATAAGAACCTTAAAATCATGTTCTTTGACAACATCTAGCACACAAAGATTACATTGTACTCTATAACTGTCAACGAATTCAGCACCAAAAGCTTGTGTGAGGTATGAGGTTAGCCCCTTCTCAAGTTAAAAAGACTTCTCCCATTTTGCAGATAAGGGATCTTAGCTATAAAAGTAAAACTATGTGTTGAAGACTGGTGCTGTGCATAGCAGAGGCACATTTAAAACACTTCAGTCTCTCAGGTTAATGTTTTAAGAATCTGAGCAATTTTGAGAGTTCTTCTTGAGGTAAAAAATGGGTAAATGTAGGTAAAAATAATGCAAAAACACTTCAGTCTYTATGCAAGGAAAAACTATGAGTTTTGGGGGTTTTAAGGCTCAGTACCTCCTTAAAAYATGCAGAGCATTTGCTCCTTGGGCTCCTTGTGGCAGGAGGCTGAGTGGCATTTCACAGCAGGATCCTGTGATGATGCTTTGAAGTGTTTGTGCTGTATAACCCTTGATGAATCAATTAGGTCTCCTCATTCACCCAAATTACTCTTTTTACTTGCAGTATTGTTTTTACAGCAATAGCACAGCCCTAAATCTAAAAACTGGTCCTGTAGGATCCAAATGGATCAGGTTGTAACTACTGTAGGTCGTAGTTGGTGAAATTGAAAYACCCAGAAGTAAAAGGTAGATGGATCAGGTTTTTAAAACATTTAAGATATTTTAAAATCTTAAATCACTATCAGGTAGCCTCTTAACAGCCTGTGTCTACGGAGGCACACTGAGCTAAGAGCCACTGTGTGGGGAATCAGGGAGACATGGCAGGAGTTGGGAACAGGGACTGGAGACTGCGTGGCAGCTGGGATGGGGCTGCATCAGAGTCAGGGCACCCACAGATCTACTCCCAGGAGCTAAACCACCCACACTAAACTAAACACCCACTACTCCCAGATCTACTCCCAGAACTAAACCCCACTGTTTTCAAAAGGGCCATGATGTCTGGTAATAGTGACAGACAGCTGAGTGAACTGCTGTGGACCTGGACAATCCTACTTAAAGAGTGGTGATGACGATCCAAAACCAGGAGTGCAGAGAGCTACAACGGCCTCTTCTYTTCCAGAAGAAATGATTGTATGAGCAAACAGAAATGATTCAAGGTAGCCACAGTGCAAACTAGCAAAATAAYGAACAAGAGTTCATTAAAAAGTGAAATGAGCAAACAGTTAATTAAAAGTTCACTAAGACACCCAATGCCCCAAACTAGTTTTGCTTTGTCAGTTAAAGTAAAGTTAGAGTAAACATATTTTTAGTATATGGATTTTCCCAAGAGTCAGTAATATTTCTGCAGCCACACCACCGAAACCTCTCTCAAAACCATGCGCCAGCACAGGTGCCTTGGAAMAGAACAGGATCCTGCTTAACCAGGACAGGCAAGAATCACTGTACCTGCATCCTATCCAGCTGACAAACATCCTTGTACAGTCAAAGCAGAGAAGTAGGCACCTCTTAAGCATGATTTATATGGGTTTTTTTTAAGATATTCAAGCTAAGAGAAGATAAAAAGTAGTTTAGAGGTATCTGTCTCTCTCCAGTCACTATAAAGGCATTTTACAGATGGTGCAGATCCCTACCGTTTGGGAGGGGGAATCACAGCCTTTATGTCCTAAGAAAAAGCCTCATGAGGCAGATGAGGGAGGCAAAATGGGAATGTCTCTTACCCCTGCAGGTCCTACTAGATCTGGGGCTATCAGCCCCAGAAGGAGCAGTCCCAGAAAGCTGTGAAGCAGCTCTCCACCTCCTGTTTTAGGTTACATCACTCTCTTTCCCATCATGCTATTTCTCCAGGAGGGTCTGCGGGCTGGCCCCTGCCTGTCCCTGTGCAGGAAGGGACCTCTCCCGTGCCCTGGCTCAGATGGTTCCTTCATCCCCCAGCCACTGGAGTTCAAGGAGGGAAGATAGCACCTGCGACCCCTATTTCTGCTGCAGCCATAAATTCAACTTTCCATTAAATTTTTATTCCTAGGTCAAGACAAGAATGATAGATTAAAAACAAAAATAGCTGAGCATTCAGTATGGAAGCTGCTGCAGCACAGCACTTCAAGCCTGCCAGTGCCCAGACAGATCCAAGTATGCCAGTTATTGATTTTTGTACCAAAACATTTACACTGGCACAACCCCCAGTGAGTGCAATTATATGGGTATAAAGGTGCTTTATACTAGCATAGATTATGAGATAAACAAGCCCATTTATACTGCTGTAACTGCATTCACTTCTGGGTATTTGTACTGCTTTAATGATACCAGTGTACTTAAAGCAATGTAACTTGTGTCTACAGACAAGCCCTCACCCTGATGGTAATTAACACGGGCATTTCCAGCCACCCTCAGCAGCTGAGGTTAGTGTTGGAAATAGCAACTGACCCATAACAATTTGCAACAGCATCAGAAGTCTCTATAAAATAGTTCCACCTTCAATTGCTTTTTCCACATTTGCGGGAAGGATGTTTATTGTGCCCTTTCTAACAGGCAGCCCCAAGAGCTAAAAGTTGCTTGTGGCCACTTGTCTCTTGCGTCTGGAAAGCAAAACAAAACAAAAAAATAATCAATTCACCCAGTGACATTTTGCTGTGAAAGGGCGAAGGCAGCACAAAAACGCTGATAGAAGTGGTGGTTAACCCTGTGCTACCCTTATTGTTCCTTATTCAGCAGCCCTGTGTGCTGGAGCGGCCGTGGAGCACGGGAAAAGGGGCTCTGCCATCTGTTGCTAGGGCTGACATCAGCCCTGTTTGCTCAGGCATTGCTCCTCGGGGCTGTGTTTGCATCATTAATCAGCACCAGCCCTGTGCTGGCCCATTCAGCAGCGCCCCGGCTGTCAGCTCTGGAGAACCTCACTGCAAAAAGGAGCTGCCAAAGTGCTTGGCCTCACTCGGAGAGAGGCTTGGATATACATCAAGATTGCTTTAGACAGAGTATTTGTCAACTCATCCTGGGAGAAAGTGAGCCCTGCACAGTACACAACTTGACAAAGGGAGGAAAAACAATCCCAGAAAACCACCCCCATCTCCCATATGCACTCTCCACAGGTTAAACTTCAAGCCACAGAAAACCAAACTGCTCTTTCCCTGAAACTAGGCTTGCCAAGRGTCTGCTTAACCCATCAAAGTGATAATGCATACACATCACTTAATTTTTTTTTTTTCCCTGAACAATACTTAGCACAATCTCACATGAAACAACAAGAAATTCCTTAACCTGAAAAAAATAAAAGGAGATTTAATAAAAAAATGGGCTGCCAATGCAGACAGGGAGCAATGATTCCATAGGAAACATTGGGGAGCAGAGGCACAGAGGGGCTTACTGATTTCCTCAAGGTCAAACACATAGAAATGCATAAGCAAGGAAAGACTGAAGCACTGGTTACAAATACTGCAGCAGCACTGACACCAACTAGACACATGGATCCCCCATTTCCAATTATCTTCTATTTTCCCAAATGTCTGAGTGGGGCATGTAATACCAGCATAAACATAGGGCATAAACACAGAAAATGCCGAACAAAACTGACATATATTGAACAGGTTTCTGGAAATACTCAAATGTCTGTAAGGAGGTGTTTTGGGTTCTTTTCTTGGGGAAGAAGAGGGGAACACAAACAGAAATGTCTTTTACAGGCTTAGGCAGCAGATCTGTTTGAAAAATTAGTAATTACTTAAACATAAAACATCAGATGAGAGTCATCTTGAGACTAAGACACTTGAATTTAGGTGTCTGCAAGTGATTCAGAGAGCTCATCAGTGCGTGTTCAACTCGGTTTCCTACACATAAGCATGTATGGCTTTGGGTACATGTGGCTCCCAGCCACAGCACCCACAGGACTTCTCATTTAGTACTCCATGCCCACATCCAGAGTGCTTTTCTTCCAGTCTGAAGGATAGAAAGAAATGTTACGTTTCATACACGCTCCTGCAACACAGTGATGGGGACAAATCCTTTAAAGAACTATTTTGGTTCCTACTTTTAATTTATTTTAATCTTATATGGCTGTTTTCCAGACTCTACCTGGAAACAAGCTAATTCATACCTTCCTACACAGCTCAGCACTAGTGAGAGACTTTGACAAAACTGAGCATCAAAGGAAGTACTTTTCTCACTTTCCAGCAGTTGTGAAGGGTTTTTTTTTTGTTAAAAAAAACCCAACCAAAACCTACTCACACCTTTTCATTACAGTGTTTTTAATTTCAAGTTTTTTTCTCTAAAATTAGGCATTTGGATTTGAGGATCCCACTGTGCTGTCTAACAGTCTCTCTTCATGCCTTGATGCAATCCAAGCTCTCAGGAAATCTCAAAGAGACAAAACCTACTGCTCAGAGGAAGCTGTCTCAGTGGGTTGTCCATCCCAGAGGAGTGGAAGCTGTAGTAAAGGCATTTAGACTGCTTCTCAAAAAGAACAAAGAAGTATTTTAAATGTTGATTTTTGACCCCCCAAAACTCAAACTTGTATTTTTTTAATGGAAAAAAAACCAAAACCACAAGAAAACCACTCAGTCTCTCCTTGCTTTATACAGGGATATATTGGACAATGCTTTCAGGCACATTGTGTGACTTTTGGGGGTGTCCTGTGCAGGGCCAGGAGCTGGATTTTGGTGACCCACAAGGTCACCAAAATTCCAACTCAGGATATTCTACAATTCTGTGATTGTATATAACTTTGAGGCATGTCACCGACTGAAAATCCTCCTCACAGAAGTAGTTTCTCGGCTAATAATGTTTGGTTTCTGCAGTACCGTTATTCCCTGACAAACAGGTCCAACCTTGAAGGACAAAGAAGCCAAGTTAGACCCCAACTAGTCCTCGAATGAGTGTGTGCTCAGGGCTGCAAGCAGATATATCTATTTTCTTGCTTTTCTCAATAGTCAGCCACCATGACAGCAGCTTCTGAGCACCAGCAGCTCTCTTTTTCTGTCCTCTTATCCTTAAGGAGGAAGCAAAGGGTTGGCACTGGACAAGGGTCTGCAAGAGGGTACTGTGTCTCCATTCTTGCTCCACACTGCCCTTTCCACAGGAATGAAGCCACCAGAATCTACAAGGGGAGTTGTGGAGGTGTGTAAGTGGAGTTGTTTGATAGCTCTGCATTAAAACATCTAAGGGTGAAAAAAATCACACTCGGTAATKTCATGAGACCTACATCATGGCAGCACCATTCTGCCACAGGAACAGTATTAAKATTTCAGTTGGTATGATTCCAAACACCCCAGAGAGTGAAAGCCATCATGTCTGCTTTTGGCTTAGTAAATCTGGGTGTCCTGCATAAGCCTGGAATCCAGATTTCTGCTGTAAAACACACAGAAGGGCCTGCTGGGCAGTCTGGACTGCCTCTCTCTCCAGTACCTACAGATCAGCCTGCATGCCTGGCCTAGCACAGAAGCCTAATTCTGAAAAAATGACACTAATTAAATAAGAGGAGACTGAGGGGAGACCTTCTGGCAGTCTACAGCCTCCCCACCAGGGGAAGCAAAAGGCAGGCACTGATCTCCTCTCTCTGGTGACCAGTGACARGACTCAAGGGAATGGCCTGGAGCTGTGTCAGAGGAGGTTTGGGTTGGATATCAGGAAAAGGTTCTTCACCCAGAGGGTGGCTGGGCACTGGAACAGGCTCCCCAGGGAACTGGCCACAGCCCCAAGCCTGACAGAGTTCAGTAGTTGTTTGGACAATGCTCCCAGGCACATGGTGTGACTCCTGGAGTGTCCTGTGCAGGGCCAGGAGTTGGACTTGACAATTCTTTGTGAGTCCTTTGCAATTCAGCAGGTTCTGTGATTAATGCCATCCTTCAGTGCCAGCACCATCACCACAAAAGCTGTTCTCATCAATCTTTGCTCTCCTCTCTCCCCCCATATATTTAGTAGACACCCTGGGCAGCAGTATGCTGGTATTCAGAAGTCTTGATTTCTTTTTGGCAATTTAGCCCTGAATTTTAGCTGTTTATACAGGAAGACTTAATGAGTACAGTTACTTGTGTGAAAACACAAGCATCTGTGGTTGTGATTACGGCTAAATTCAGCCTGCAACCTCAGCTGTCAATAGTTTATTATCTTTAAAAAAATATAATAAAACTAAATTACATCCTCTAATTATAAAGGGACCATTCTGAGAAGCCTGAAAGAGGTGACCTGCACCTTCTGGGCGGGAGTGCGCTTGCTGCGCGACCTTCCTGTCACCCGGAGCCTAACGAAGCAGAAATAATTGGGAAATTCCCGGGGATGTCACCTCTCCGGCTGCGCTGGCGCTCCTGGCGGCTGTCATCGCGCTGCCTGCTCGCAGCAATCGCGGCTGGCACAGGACGCGCTCGCACCACGCTGCATTATTAGCAGGCTGTCAGACACCCGCCCCGCAGAGCCCCCGCGCCAGCACGCACGGAGTTACGGGGGGAATAATGCTCTTTGGTAGGAAAGAACAACTGAACTCTCCGAGTAAAAATAAAACCACAACACAAAACTCTAGTCTTTCATTGAATGCTATTTTCTTTCCTCTCCTTAAACCCAGGAATGGGTTTATGAGGTGGGTACAAGCGGATGTTGAAGAGTTGTGATTTATTTGCTGAGCTCTCTCTGCAAGCCCACAAGGGTTGCTAGAGGCAAATACTTACTATGTTATAATTGCTTTTTATAGGCCAGATAGTGCCCTGAGTTAGAACTTGAACACAACCTCCACCTCATGGAGAGCAGCTCCAGGATGCATCAAGGCTCAGACACACACTTCTGGGTCCCACTTACCCACTCACTTCCCTGCCACGTCCCCAAGGCAGTCACCCACCATGGACCCATGACAGTAACACATCGTGGCACAGCTCCCTAGGCCCTGGCTCCCTGGGAAGCCCAGAGACACGAGGAGAAGCCCAGAGAGTCCTCATTCTCCTGCTCACAGCACAGGAATGGAACAGCGAGCAGTGACCCTCTGCACACTACACCCTGTGCTTGGAGTAGCTGCAAAAGGAGCAGGGGGATTCGCACTCTCCCGTAAAAAATATCCATCAAAAGTCAAAGTCCAGCTGTCAAACAGTTAATTCCTTTACACCATCTTCCCCTACATAAGGAACAGCCTCTCAGTTCAGTTTTCAACCTAACACCTCATTCAAATCTCTCTTGGAGCCCATAAAAAACCTGTGAAAGGCAGTAAATATTTCAGGAAGAACAAGTCCAAGTTCCTTCCCTTTAACCAGCTCCTCAACATACGCTCTCTTCTGCTTCTTCTGTTTCAATTGTAAACCCAGGATACAGGAATACTATCCATTTGCAGCAATGATGACTGTTGAAGTATCACAATGACAACGGGATAATAAAATAATTTACAACGAAGTTGAAATACTTAGCAGCTGACTTCCTCTCTGCGCCCATGATTTAAATAACTAAAATTTCCCCTTCTAGAATAACCTAGCATAGGAGCTTGGATCCTGTACCTCACTGCACCGTGCCTGTATCTGTGCATGTAGCATGTAATGGCATTTGTCCAAAGGATATGCACTATATTAAATGGAAATAAAATATGACTGTACACTTCCTATCCTCTCCAAATGACACAATTTAAGCTTCATTTACAGACACAACTCAGAAAACAGGACAAAATCTGTGTCATTTCCAGGACAAACTGAGAAACAGGCACTTGGTATGTTTCTTGGGGTATACTGCACAGGGCCAGGAGTTGGACTTGATGATCCTGATGGGTCCTGTCCGACTCAGCACATTCTGTGATTCTGTGTTTTTCTGAAACATTTATTTGTTGCTGATACAAACGGTCAATACCTGATCTGAAAGCAGCATTTCAATCACCATCATTTTTTAAACTGGCACTGCGGAGAACAGTTTCACACATGGCCATCCTGATACTGAAGACCTATTTTACTAATATATGTAGAAGTTGGGTATATGCTGGATCTGTGATAATGATATTTCTTGCTCCCGAAAACATCTCTGAGAAAGAATATGGTGAACATTAAACTGGACTTAGGAGTTTGGCTCTGTCTTATCAACTCACTGGCTCCTTGACAAGAGGACAAATGATCAGTCATCTGCATCCATTCTGTCAAATCTCATCAGGTTTCTTAACACAGGATTAAGAACTGATGTGCTGCTGATGTTTTTACCTTTGCAAATCAGTGCCAAAATCTAAAAGGAGTGATCACCAATAACCAGGGCTTGCACCTGCTGATCTGCTGCTCCGTTCTGTTCCACACCCACGCAAGACCCACAGAAACATCCGGATCGAACTTGCCAGAAACTAGAAAAGGCTGCAGCCCTGAATAGCAGCAGTGCATTGGAATGCTGGCAATGTCTCCCTCTGAGACAGTTTACCAAGCAAACAAATCTGCACCTGAAAGAATTGTAAGTAACTGATATTAAGCCCCAGCAGGAGAATTAAGAGTTATTGTGCTCTTAAGCATAAGGGTAAAAGCAGTATTTCAACAACTACTTTTAATTTTCAGATGTAATAATCTGGGGTGCTGCAACTGACAGTACCATAAAAATGTTTTTAGAACACTGAAAAACTACATCTTTTGAAATCAGATCATTGCTTCATTTTGGGTGCCCCTAAATTAAGTAAGTGAAGTTCCAAATGAACTCTTTTCATAATTGGTCTGAATTAAACTAATGACTTAAAATTAAAGAAAGAAAATAGTTCTGTGTTAATGTCTGGCACATGGGCACAACTCCTAGGAGTCAGTCCTATCTGCTAAACTCCTCTTTTCACAGTGAGGTCAGGCACAAATGTTAACATATCCAGTKCCCCTCCTTTCCATCAATGAATGTAAATTTGTGCTTTCTGTCTGATGACTTGATCATGTTAGAGGTTTTCTCCAGCCTGAATGATTCTGTGATTCTATGCTTACCCACAAGGGTTACATCTCTAGCTACAGATCTCTGGTCCACAGGGAAAGACAATCTACAGCTGAAAGCCACCTACTGCAGCAGAGCAGGGTTACTGCTTGAGCCACTTCTTCATATGCTTGGGAATGCTGCTGGGAGACGTCTGGGCAAGAGTGTCCACCTCTGCTGGCAATGGAAAAAATAAATCCACAAAGAGATAAAAAGCTGAAAGTTCTTGAGTGATCTTTATGCACATTGAGGCAATATGAGAATCTTGGCGGCTGCTGCCGCTGTTTAGACAGCCTGGGGAGCACATAAAATGGGGCAGAGTGGAGCAGAACAGCTAAAACTACTGCTCCTCTTTGGGTAGAAAAGCAGTGGAATACAGACAAGAAAGATATAAACATATCTGTATAAACACACAAATAATGAATGCAAGAACAGAGCTCTGAGGCTACAACCTTTACAGGGCTTGTGGAGAATATATTAAGACTTCTCTGTTGAACAAGGATGGGAGGAAAACAAGAAGCAATGATGATGGTGGCCTCTCTACATGTGAGGCAGCTGATGGGTAAGACAGACCTGTCTGACTCTCCTATTAAGAAAATTTTACAAACATCTGTACCTGATACACTTGTCAGAACATGATGAGTCCAGACAGTCAGTGATCAGGATGACAACTGCATCAGTTTCTCTTTCGCTTGGGTAGCTCCAAGGAGCAATCAAAGCTGCTGTCAACTAGAAGTCATTATTTAAATTTGGGGATCAAACATATCTTTTCTCAGTAGCTTCACAACCTTTCAGTTCAGTGCCTGTTTGCAAATGAGATGGTATTTTCTCAGCATAAGTTTATCTGAGATTTACACTTGTGCTTATTCATCTGGTCTTATGGGATAAATCGTGGACATTTTTTTTCTCCTTATTCCTGATGCATTCTCTGCTTATTTGGCTAACTTGAGGAGCACAGCACTTTATTTTGCCCTTACAATTAAGTATTACAGAAACCTACTTCCTTTGAAAATGCTAAGCTGTCACTTTAATAGACAAGGATTATGAAGATAATGAAAAATACCTATGCCATGAATATATCTTCACATGTTAACAGCAAAATTAGGAGGTTAATGCGTCATTTTGACAGTACTGATTTTTAGTGGACAATATCATTGTGTCTCATCATCTCTTTCTACTAAAACACTGGCCATCAAGAAAAGTTACATAAAGCCTATCTTCAACCCAGGGAAGACAACTTTCCATATCTGTGGATAAGATGCAGTTTACATTAAGGATAGGAATGGCATACATAAAGTACAATGAACTACCAACATTTTTAAGACACCACAGCAGCAATTCAGTGAAATATGACATCCTTGATGGACCAACAGAAAGAATTTACACAAATTTGACTTTAGKCTTCCATATCTACACATCTTGTTTTTCAGCTTTTGCACAGAATATTTTTTTCTACACATAAGTATGTAAAAATGTGAGTAATCTGCAGCTACATGGACCAATTTTTTTTTTTTTTTTCAGGTTTTCAAGAGGACATAATTTATGCTTGCTCCTATGAAAATAAAGGATCTGTCACGGCCACACAACATAGCTAGTAATCAGTAGCTCACTAGATCTCTATTCAAAGTAGTAATTATATTTGCATCTTCCTTGACAGTAGGGAAAAAGTGAAGAGAAGTAAAAAGGCAGACTGATAACAGTCTAAGTTATGGCTGTTGTGCAGATTTTCCCTTCTGCAACCCTGTAAGAGTGGCTTTGAGCTGGGGCCACTGAGATCTGAAAACAACCATAGAATCATAGAATTGTTTGGGCTGGAAGGGACCTTAAAGAACATCCAATTCTAAGCCTCCTGCCATGGACAGGGACACCAAATCAGGTTGCTCAAAGTCCCATCCAACTTGGCCTCGAGCACTTGCAGGGATGGGAACTGTGAACAAAGGGGACAAAAGCAGGGGTTAGGAGGCACTTCTCTCTTCCTCACTCTGAAGATCTCTTAATGCTTGCATAATGCAGAATACACTGTAAGAAATCTTTATTGATTCAGGTCCAAAACATGAGATACAAGTTTGAGAAAACTGTAGGGGGGTCAGCATACCTCAAAACCAGACCCTGGGGCATTAAATATAAATACAGTAAGTTTAGTAATAAAAACATTGGAAAAGTGAACAGACAAAAATGTTAGTTTCATTTTGTTAGGTTTTGTAGGGAAAAATCTTCAGTAAGATTTACTATTTGGCAATGAAACTGAAGACAAAAACCTTCATTCTCCAATTTTACCCTACTACCCTAACTCTGCTGAGTCCTCTGTGGCCACTTCCCATTCATGCTATTGTAATTTGGATGAGAATTAGACCAAGCACCCTCATGAAATTTTAATTAAACACTCAGCACAGCACTCAAGAACATTTTTAAAACTGCAGCAAGTGGAGACAAGTACAGAGGAACCAGTTGGGAATGCTGCTGTAATGCCGTGACAGAGATGCTGCGTCAAGCCTGTTCTTGAAAGACTGAAGCAGCCCCAAAGAATACATCACTGACACAGAAAATTATCAAACATTTATAAATAATACAGTATGCTCAAAACCTATCACACTGCAAACAAAACAGATCAGCAAGCTATCGAGCAGCTGATGAGAGAGGAAGGCACAAAGTCAGCCAGCCTGAAGTCAGCCAACTGATGACAACTGGTGTCAGTGACGGGGCAGGTGAACTGAGGTTTTAACAAGGGCTGTAGCAAGGGCGGCTGCAATGGTGCAAGGTGCCTTCATGGTCCTGACTCTTCTTATAACTGCTTCAGGCTCCCAAAGCTACAGCTATGGCTGACACCCCTCAGCCGCCGGCAAATTCCGCGACAAAACTCGAGGTAGAGGGAGTGGGGTATGAAGAGTGAAAGGAAAAGTGTGATGCCAGAGATTATCTCCAGCAGCAGAGTGGAAGTGACATTGAAAGCAAGCTTCACAGACAAAAGGCAAATGCAGCCGAGGAATCTTAAGTACTATTAAAAGGCTCTGCAAACGGACATGCCTGTTGTGAGAAGCAATGTAATTGGCTCTCTTTAAGTCTGAAAGTCACTCAAAGAGTTCAGCAAGATGCAATAAATTATATCTGCAAGGAGATTCTTTTCCTGAACCACTGCTTCACAGTAATGTTAGATAATAGGTCATAATGCTATGACTTACTGCTCCTGTCAGGCAAAAATTTAGGTAAACTCACATTGCTTTATTTACAGGATTTGACCGCCAGGGTCAAATCATCACATCAAATCAAAATTGGTAATGAAACTTAATGGATTCTAGCTACAGTAACTAAACCATGATGTAAAATCCACCTCCCTTCTCTTGCTGACATCCAAGTGCCACAGGCAGACTGATGTTCATTCATAATGTACCCTTAGTTCAGCCTTTTTTTCTGAGGTAACAACATGACAAGATTGCACTGCCTGATAAAAACCCATGATCATTTTTGCCCTGCCTGTTAAAAGCCCTCAATTATATTTATATAGGTGATTAAAAAAAAAACAAGTTAACAGACAAGTACAGGTCTCAATTATATTAATTTCATATAAATTGTTATAGAATTCAGAAAAAAACCCAGTGGTAGACAGGCGAGGCACAGCAAGCTGAGGCCAGTGCTGGTGCATCTACCCATGACAGCAGGTCAAAGCCTCAGTACTAGGGGACACCAGCAGGGATGGCCAGTCCTGAGCTCCTGACTCTGTCTAGGGTGTGAAGCCAAATACCTTCCATTCCCCCTACCCAGAGAACACCCAACTCAAACCTCAAGCCATATGTGTGGAACCACAATGAAACAAATGATCTGGTTCCCCCTACAGGTACTGCCCCAAAGCAAAACAAAATACCTAAAATCTACTGGCTTTGAGAGAAAGCTTAAACTGATCACCAGTCTTTGGTGGAACACTTTTGTGGAGAATCTCACCTTGGGAATTCTCCAGTATTATGTTGGCTGTGTTAATTCAACTGAGGTTCATCAAGAAACACCAGGGCTGCCTCAGCAGCAGAGTGTTCGAACATTCCCTTTCAGGTAAAGAGTCACAGCCCTGTAACAGAAAGTGGTATTTTCTCTTGCTCCCTCTGTAAAGCTTACTGTGCTTTACTTCTCTCCTCCCATTACAGAAAATCATTAATTCTTTTTTTGCACTGAGAGTCAGCATAAAAGAAAGGATACCGAAGGTATCATTGAAGTGTATCTAACCTAGTACATTCCTGGAAGAGGAGAAATGCCATCTTCAATCTTTGGGATGAGAGAACATTAAGCTTCCTGGGAAAGTGCTATAGCTCCTGCATTATTTCATCAAAGACAGAGCCCTTCCACCCTTCTTACACCCTTCAAAAATAGCCGGGCAATGACAAGATGCAGGCTGCCCAACCCATCCAGAAGGCTTTCCTTTCCTAAACCTTCACAGATCAAGCTCTTTCAGTTTATATGTGAATTACAATCCAGGCTGATTACAATCCAGTCCTGTGTGGACCACAGTGGACTCCAGGACCCTGGGGCAGGATGAGTGTTCACTATTAACAAAAAATGAGCTGAAAAACTGAAGAGACATCAGGGTTGTGTACAAGTAATTATGGCTTTAGGACTGCAATATTAGATTTATGTCTTTAAATTCTATGTCTCATTTTAGGCAACTGGTGTTTTCTGGATCTAGCCCCTTGTGACCAGTTAGCTGAAGTAGATTTCCTGTTGCCAAAGCATATAATAATGATGTTTCACCAGAGTAACCACCCAAGCGTCCCTTCACAGCCTTTGGAACCTGGCTTCAGAAATGCTGACTTTTTAGAGGTCCATATTCAGTTAAGCAAACCCCATCCCAGGTGTTAATTTCACATGCAAAAAACCAAAACTAAACCACATCTTTTGTGGCCTGGAGGAAGCGCACAAAGATCTGGGGGATTATATTAAGAGGGAAGCAGATGCTGGATGCTCAGATGCCTGCTGGGAGAGCTGGAACGACCACAGGAGGAGGAAGGGGACAGCAAAAGGGAAGTTTGGAAGGGAAGTTTTGCCACACAGTCTGGATGCTCCTTCCCTGCCCCAGCCCAGCCCCAGGCACGCTGCACGCACTGTGCCCAGCTGCGCACACCACAGGTCCATCGGTCCATGCACAGCTCTACTCCCAAGGCTAATCCCAAGCAATTTCCTACAGACAGTTACAACACTCAAACAAGATGATTCCACAAAAATTGCCAAAGCAATTTTGGTAGTAAAACAGTGTTATGACTTTCCTGACAGTCTACATTAGAAAGTAAACTCACCCTTTGTGGCTCCTGCTGTACATCTTAAACTTTTGGATGCCACAGGAGGTGGCAGGGCTGAATGAAGTCTAGGTTTGAGAATTCACATGCTTCTGTGCTATAAAATTGATATTTTCCCCAGCTGCAGCCTCTGCCTACAGACTCTGGGTGAGGTCCAGGAGCTATCTGTTTTCTACTTGTGATTTACAAAAACACACAGAAGTGGTGTGAGCAGGCTTCAATGTCTGGAAGATCTGGGTCCTGGTTTTGCAGTAGATAGAAGGTAGATGCTTCTCACATGAAAACATGAGATGAGACATGAAATTTTAAGACAGTCAGTGGCATTTACTTAAGGAGCACTGTCTACTTTTAATGTGGTCCCTGCAAAAAAAATGAAGAGATAGCTTGTAGCTACTAGACAAGCCTGCCACCAGTGTGTTTCAAAGCAGTTAAAGAAATAAACAATACACCCACCTAAGACTTCTTCCAAACACATTAATTTTCTAGTTATATTATGCTACTTAAATACAAATGAACTCCTCTGCAGATACAGATCTTTATCTTCTTTACCCAAACCCAAGTTTCGTGCTGTGGTCACATAAAGGTTCCTTCAACCCAGGCTTAAACACAGTTCTCCTGCCTGCGATGGTGATGGGATGGAGGTTGTGAAGACAGGCAGAACCTGATGCCATGGCCAGGGAAGGCTCATCCATCCTGGTGTGGAGCTGAGAGGCTGATTGTACACAAGGTGTATGAGTCTGGACACCAGGATTGCACTGGGGTAGGACTGGGCTGATGGGTGAAGCCTTGCACAGGCAGAGTGACATTCACAGTATCCACAAAGGCCAGGCTTTCCAAGACAAAAGACCATGTAAGCATGGAAAAGCCAAGGAAAGTAATAGGGCATATGTATGTGACAGTCCTGCTCACATTGCTTGTACTGTGCCTTTCCTACTCTGTCCTTTCAAATCTGAAAGTTCGCACAGGCCCCAGTCTGGTTAGACATTCTGTGCACTGTTAAATGAGATGATGCAATTACAAGGAAACAGGCTCTAAAGCACTAGAGATGTTAGATTTCAAACTTTGTGAGTAACAGAAAAACATTTGAAAAGAAAATCCCTTAAATAAAGAGAAGTAAAGGCATCTGGCATCAAGTAATTTCCTACACAAGATTCAATTTCAGGACAATTTGTTACTTTAAACACTTAATTCTTGTCAGATTTTAGGATTTGGACTGATGCAGGGCCCCAGACAGCATTTAGGTGATGAGCTGATTAGGAGGTATCTGGAATGAAGAGAACTAGGACTGGATTAAAACACTTCCAATTTCACTGAAACAGATACTGAACTTCATGCTAAGTGTCCGATTTGCACTTGGATTTGCACAGGCAGATCCCTGAAGCCTGTGTGGGGCCCCTGAGCAGCACCTGCAGGATTGACTTAGTCCTTGTTTGACTGAGGAGAGCTGTCAGAAGGCATCAAATCAGTGACAATTTTCATAAATAAGGAATTGATTAAAATTCTGCACAAGAATTTTCCTCTTAGAGAAAAGCTCAGAGAACCCTCAAGATGCCACAGAAAGCAGCTGGCAGCGTCTCTCTCTGTATCTCTGGTAAGTCACTCACACTGAATCACATTCAACACCTCCTAAGGCTTGGAGCCAGTCCTGCCTCCCTGTGTTTTGCAGGGCCTGACTAAAGCTTTCCACAGGATCTGCGGCCTCTCCTGCAGCACAGCACCCATCTGCAGCCTGGGACAGGTCCTGCTGGGGCATCCTGCCTGCCTGGGCACATGGCATGGAGGTGTGGAGAGCCATCCCTACAGAACAGAAGGGACTAAACATGCAACTTCACAGTGATAGCAAGGGACTTTTACAAGGCCACATATGGACTTGATGTTGGAGCAAAAGCATAGGCAGCTCTGGACAGAAAGCTCTAAACCTGGAACAAGGGCACTGGAATTAGTCCCTATATTGCTGTGGAACTACTAATTCACAGCCTGAAAAAGCCTTATCATCATATTCAGAAATTATTTTTGACCCCCAGAATGCTGGAATAAGCAGATGGAACAGTTTAGATTAAAACCTCACAATCAAACACAGTTTAAAACACTGACCGACTGAACTCCAGATTGCTTCACTGCACGCCTAGGGTCAGACCATGTCTTCAAACGCAGGAGAAAACYCCAAACCCAGCAACAACTAAAAAAGCATTTACAGGTTAGTCCCTAACCATGGCTAGATGTATTGCATCATAAAATGTCAACATCAAAACAATATAGAAAAAATAATTACAGACAGTGTTAGTGTTGTAAGCTGATAAGGACCAGATGGTCTTTTGTATTTATGGTTTGCCTTGTGCATACAAATGCTTTTGGGATCTAATTAGCCTTCTACAAAACTCAAACTGGGTAATTACTATCATTATCCCCTTTTCAAATAAATCTGAAGTCTAAACTGCAATTAAGTTTTTTATCTTACAATTCATAACCACGTATTTTAAGGATTGTTCCTTACTATCTTTTCACAAATCTTCTTCCAGTGATTGACGTAAATAAAATGGAAGAGCTTAAAATAATTTTTAAGAGGATGATTTTGTACAAAGAAGAGTTTTTTGGTTAGTGGAGTTAAAGCCTTCCTCAGAAATGTCACGTTTGGAGTGAAAAGGTTGCTGATTTCCCAACCATTTAAACCTGGCACCTTCATGGTTGTTGCGTGTCCCATATTCCTACTGACAGCAATGATTAAAAACAAAGAATGGGGCACAAGTGGCAGAGCTGCTGACAGACCTGTATAAGGAGGTGCATAACTCTCCTGTACATACAGTAATCATCTTTCATACGACATGAAGTGGCAGTCATTCTAATTAGCTTTGAACTTAGGCAACACATAGGCTGATGATGGGCTATCAAAGGGTAGTGGTGCAAATAATAAGCAAGAATGTCATTTTTATTGCTTTCTTGCCCTCAGGACAGCTCATCACATGACACAGGTAGCATGCTACAGAAAAGCATGACACTATAATAATGCACACCACTGAATTTGCTTAATAGGGAATTAATCAAAATCTGCCCAAAAATAGATAGCAGATGAGATTACTGTGTTATGAGCTAATCTTTACCCACCCCCATCCCCGACAAATGATTATAGGTTCCAGAAMTGCACTGCCATTTCCTTCTTGTAAGAAAGAAAGGACTAGGTTAAAAGCTGATACTAAAAGAATAAAAAACCCCACCACAATTCTGGCAACTAAGGGAGGACATACTAACTGTTTAAAGTTTTGATGCAAATTTCTATTTTCCTGATGAAGTATTTTTATTTTATTTTACTGCTTCYATAAGGATCATTAGTAGAGTATCAAAATCAGTACTAAAATCAGAGTAAATGCTGTTTCAATCTAAATCGGCTTTCTGATAGTAATAACAGTGATTTCTCGATATAAACTTCTGCAAACATTACATTCTTTCTCATGTGAACTGAGTGAAAAAAAACAAAAACACTTAAGTTGGACTCTTCTGTGAGAAACGGTTTAACCATTTTTAACCCCCCTGACACTATGACAGGTATTTCAGATATAGGACCACAGCAGGTAATTCAGGCTGAAGGGACCTCAGGAAGTCCATTTTGTCACATTCACCATGGGGCTGCTTCTTGATGTTCAATGCATGCCTTTGTGCAAACTAGGGTCAATTTTTATTAAACTACTTCTTTTTGCAACACCAAACAGTGAAGCATTGAGCTCAGCAGATAAACACAGGCTCCTATGCTGATACAAAGAGATTCCCAAAACTCCTGCTCCATTTGCACTCAGACAAATTCCCATCAATGCCTGCATTCCTAAGCCCACATCTGTCTGTYGTGTGAGGAGCAAACAGTTTCACGCCTGGCTGAGTTTTGATGCAACTAGAATTAGTCACCCGCTTGTCTATCAGCTCATTTAGCTGCAGCAGGGATGGGTAAGTGTGCTTACAGCTTGCCTAAGCACCCGGGCAAGGACAGGCAAGCATGGCCATCTTGCCTCTCCCACCTCCTCATTCAGAGATTAATTCCTTCTGCTAACACATGCAAAATCGAAATTCAACTCTTCCCTTCTCTTGCTGCTCTGTGAGGATAAGAGTCTGAATCCAGGCCAGAAGAAATACTGCAGTTGCCTGGCAGGAGTTTTCTGGGATATCCCCTCCTAGTGCATCTGTTTCATTAGCAAAGAAATAATGGTATGTTCATGGGAGCAGGGACAGAAAAATAGATTTCTCTTTTCCCAGATGAGTGCCAGTATCACCTGGCTACTGAGTCACTGTCACTCTTTGTGGCCTAATTCTGTAATGATTTCCATGACAACAGAGCTGTTTGCAATTTGAATATTGTGGAGCCWGAGAAAAATCTTTACAGATAAAAATCCAAAGAAATATCACAGATAATATTAATAACAGAAGAATAAATGGAAAAACCAGCCACTACTCAGGAAGCAATATCCGTCTCYGACTTCAGTAGATAATTTCTCTGTGTTTTAAGGTAGCGAGAGAGACTGTTTATGGGCATAATATTTTCTGCCACWGTGAGATAAATACATGCTTAGTTGCTGATTTCCTAATCTTCAATTAAGACAAAAACACCAAACCATAAAAAACCATATCTGGCAGACCTTAATCTTTCCCTAGATGATAAATCTGTTAAACAGACAGACCCTGTCTTGGAATGTTCTCTTTCTTTGTAATGATTATAGGTTCATAGAAATTCAGTATAATTCAGGTTGTGAATTATAGGAAGGGCATGTGAATGGTATCTAGARCATTTCACTGCACAGATCAGGAGGAAAAGATCAGGTGGCTCAAGGACTGGCTGAATTTTGAGTATTTCCAAATACGAAAACTCCATAATCTCTCTGGGCACCTGTTCCAGCATCTGAGCATCCTCAGAGTGAAAAGGTCTCTTCTGATCTATATCTGAAATTTCCTGTATTGCAACCTGTAAGCCTGGAGTGACAAGGATAGGCAGACTGCAGATGCCTAAGAGCAGGGGAGGTGAATGCTACTTCAATTCTGCTTCTGCAGGCAGAGCAAACAATATTCCTTCCRGACTGTCATGACTTCCCAATTGCACATGTCCTGCCTCTGCAGGAGCTATTATCTCAAAAAACCAACCAAGTTTCCTGGTATCTTGGCATTGCAATTCCACACAAAATCAACACAATCCTGTGTTGTGGTTGTTTTGTGGGCTTTTAAAATATTCTCCTGCCCTTTTCCCCCATTCTTCCAGTTTCATCCTTACACAATGCTACACTACAGTCTCATGCTTCTTTTGGCCATGGGAGCCACTGAAAGAAAAGTGGTAAGAAAGAGGTTCATAGCCTTGTAAAGGGCTTGCCAGACTTTGCTTGTGTGAATCATGAGTGGCAGACTGCCTGTTCTTGTCCTTGTTCTCCAATGAGAGGATGGGACTAACTGGATGAGGGCTGACTGGTGCAAACATATGTACCCCTGAGTTCACATGTAAGCTTCTCAAATCCCTCCATGGGAATCTGTAAAGCTGGATTTCTTCATGCATTCCTGAATGCCTCTAGAGATAGGTGCCTGTTACACTGATGGAGTGATGGCTGCTCATCCCAGGAGGAAGATGAGTCAAACCATGTGCGCAGCAAATCAGAAAACTCGTCTTGTGCTACAGTGATGGAACATAAAAACCAAATGAGGRAGGGCTTACAACGTGAAGCCAATACATCTTTGGTGGTGTGATATGCTTATGGAGTCAAATCTTAAGTGGAAGGAGGGCCCACAGCCAAAAGAGTCATTTTAAGGCAAAGGATGTCTCCAGAGCCAGAACACTAGGAAGGGTGAGCTGGCGGCAGACAGGCTCAAAGGCTCAGGAGCCTTTCTTTCAGGGGGCTCCCATGGCTTCTGTGAGAGATGCTCAAATCTGCAGGAGTTATCAGCATCATGGGGAGCATGCTAATGGAGTAGGAAGGAGAAAGAGTTTCCAGCTAGATTTGTAAAGATGGGGTTAATGTAGTTAATGTTTCTGGATCATCATGAAACTTCAGRGGTGCAATTGCAGCTACATCATTTGGGTTCAGAGTTCTGTGAAATGAAGTGACACCTCCAAATCCATCAGTTCTGAAGGAGAAATGTGGGGAGAAGCCTATCAGTATGGAACACCAATATTCACAGTGCAAGGCTGCAAGGCCATGCTGGTCTCAGATAACTGTGAAACGATGCTCTGGCCTTGGGCTTCAGTACAAGTTTGTGCCCCTCCCCTCAAGTTACTGCATGCAGCTCTGTGCTCTGCTACAGAAGCAGAGGATGACTCCACTAGSAAAACTAGAATCAGCTCTTCACATGCTCTTTTCTGACCAAAAAGTGGACAATAAACAGYGCAATTCCCACAGACACGAGAGTCTGTGGACATTGACTCATAAACCTCTTTTCAGGTTGAGTTTAGGAGAGCCATGATAGTGACCAAAGGAGCATTTGAGTAAGCCAGGAGAAGATGAAGGCATCCTTATTTACAGAAGCCCCTTGATACCTGATGGAAACAAATCACATCTGAATGCTGACCTTAAGTGGCCCAGTTTCTTGAATAAGTTGGGCTAGAGGACATTTAGGTTCCTTTCAACACAAGCTTTTCTGTGACTCCATAGATGAAAACAAATTTAAAAGTGCAGATGAAAAGAACAGAAAGGAACTCATCCACAGGACACAGGCAGGCTGGGAAAGCTCTCTCTCAAAGAACAGCAGTTGAGAAGAGCAGGAATTATGCCCCTTTGCATGGGGTCTTTGAAGSATCTGGAGAGACACCTGACAGACAGATACACTAAGAAAAACAGTCTTGGCACTTGCGTGCTGGGTGTGTGGACGTCTGCAGTGCAGTGTGCACACAGACAGGCACTCTTAAGGATAACTGTATTTTATTCCCCAGCATAAAACTCAATTGTCCCAATAATGGCATGGCTTGCAGCCAACAGCACTGTTGTGTTTTGCTCCAAACAATAATTGAGTTGACAGTCCATTTTTTCAGTGGAGGTTGAAATATCAAATTTGATCTGATATTAGCACTGATGCTGCTGCATTTTGCCAGCTTGACAGTTTTTCTGGATGACAGGGGGATTTGTGATCACAGCACCATGACTTGAGAGCCACAGCTGTGGCAGGAAATTGCCTTGGTCATGGGTTTGGAACGTGTGCTGCAGAATATAACACAGTGCAGGAGTGGGAAAATGGGTCAGACAGAACTCAGATCCATGAGTGACAGGTGACTCCAAATTCACTGARTCACTGAAAATGCTATGGTCTGAGATGCCTTTCCTGCAATTTTCCAATCAAAATCCTGCCTCTTCTAGACTTTGGATGTATTTCTAACGAGGGAAACACAACACAGATAATGAAAATTACAATATGTGTCTTTTCTGCAGCTCTGTTAAACTTGAAGTTGGTGATTATATTTAAACCTTTGCAGCCATTGGTTCTCAGATTTTTTTCAAGCTTTTATTCAGGGAAACACACTGTGCATATGGTTTTGTCTCCTTGTTTTCAAGAACATGCTTAGCTTTAGAAGTGTGCTTAAATGCCTTCTCAAACTGCTTTGTGATATGTGCCTTAATGCAGGCTGGCATAAGTGCTTAGCCACGTAGCAGCTCACCCAAAAAAGTTCTTACTACCCATATGGCTCATTACACCTCTCTCCTGCAATCTCTGCTGGATGCCAAATGGCTCCTGTGTGAACCTTAAGCCGTGGTACTCGACCTTTTAATGCCACGTGTAGCTGGKACTGCTTGGGAAGCCACCCTTCTTCTCCTTGATAAAAGCCAGGCAATCAGACTCTCTTGATGCAGTGGTGGTGAACTAAGTTACTCAGCATAAAAACTTCATGACTTGCAAAGAATGGGGGCAGGTAGGGAGTTCCTAAATATGTGCATCTTAAAGAGGGTCCCTGCATTGTGAAATGCAGCTTTGCCCATCCCAAGCTGCACCTGCTGCCRTGCTGTGAGCCTCAGACAGACCCTGCTCCCCTAGAACTGAAAGTTAAGTGAATACATTATGTGTGCCTGTCATTCTCTCCCAATAACATTTCTTTTTCCCTGTCTTAGCTGATTTTCACCTTCATTTGACAGGAAGAGAGAATTCTCTATCCATGCTCCTGAGAGTCTGTTAAAAAGTCCCTGAAGGACAGAGGGCCATTTTAATGCCTCCTTCTACTCAAGCTGAGCTTAGCTGTGGTCAGAGAATCCACATGTCTAAAGATGAATTATGAATGGAGGAGTCATAGGAAAAAAGTAACTTATGAAGCCCAGCAACACAAGATTATTTTTTCCCTGATGACCGCAGAATGTATAATCATGTTTCATGCACTTGCTGCATCCTTGATCCTCTTGTGTTTTTAAAACTTTTTGGATGGTATTAGCTAACCATGGCAGAGGAGCAGCTAGAAAAAGGAGAAAAATACCCAAGCATTTATTTCAGTTCACTTCCAAAATCCTATCTGTTCATCTCCACAGCTCCATGTAGCAGCTTCTATATGTCACTCTCAGAATACTCTGAGAATAGAAAGGTAAAAGAGAAATTCAGAGATGTAAAGACAGAGAAAATTCTGTTTTCCAAACTTCAATTTAAAAGAATCTTTAGATATTTTTAAGTATGATTTAAATGATGAGAACCACCTCCCTTAGCTGTGGATCTTCCCGGTACCTAACTTTTTTTGAGGAAATCTCCTCTAAGAAGCAAGTTTCTAGATGATGTTTATAGGCTTATGGCCCTTTCTGGATTGGAAATGTATTTAAGCCTGCAATCTGGGAAGAGGCCCCTGGCGAAACTCTCAGCATGTGCTCTTGATGCTGGCACAGAGCCAAGTGAGCAGCTTTTCCAGGTATTTAAAGACACTCTCTTGATACAGTGCCCAACTCATTCACATACAGGAATGCAGCAAGGTGCAGTTTGCAATACTCCCCTCAACCTCAAAATATTTGCCCCCTGGCCTAACAAATTGATCAAATCTAAGCAGAATCTTAGACTGATCTTAAACAGGAAAAATGAACACTAAATCCTTTTCCTTCTGTCAACACTAAGGGATAAACTTAGTGCATGCCCTATTGGCTCCTGTAGTTCTTTAGGAAAAAACTGGGTTTGCATTCCAAACAATGGTATATTCACAAACATTTGCTCCAAGAGATCTCTTTGGAGGAGAGATGATGACACAGTTATTACAAAGACTCCTGCTTTGTTTGCCAAGTTGATTTGCTTCAGTGAAATGACAGAGTGATAAACTCAGTAGAGTTTCCACAGGACTTTGAGCTCGAGAGGAGACAGGGAGGCCAAGTTGTGCCTCAAATGGAGCATGCTGCTAATCCAAAGCTACCAGTGCTGGCTTTCCAGTGGTTCAGAGCATGGGTGCTTCTTAACAAACTGGAAATGAAAAATGAGATTTAGTGCAAGTTTAAAGGGAATAGAGTATTGATACAGGAGCCAGGGCACCACATAAGCTTTAGTACGAATACAAATGCTTTGGTTCAGTCTCTGGTCCCTACGCACAACATATCCCACTTTTTTGTTTCTGCCTGACCAAAGGGGTCCTTGACACCTCAACACAGGATACTTCATGTTATGCAACTCTGCCAACTCTCCAGAATTTTCCATTCATATGTAAATCTACCATTTGCCTACTTACTCCAAATTTCTCCAAGAATTCAAAATTAGAGCTAAGGTCAGAGCTTTGGCAGGCAGAAATCAGCTCTGCTTCAGTGAAATCTCACATCAAACCAGGCTCTAATACAGCAGATCAACTACACAGTTCTGGTCAGAAGGGGATCATCTCTTATGTTCCTCTTCACTTGGCCCACACTCCCTTCCACCTGTTACAAGCATGATGGCATCTGCTACCACCGGTCTGAGAGCAGTTTTACTTCTGTCCTCCATTTACACACTGGTTTTAGGCTATTTTATGACCATCCACACCCTGTCAACAACCACTCCCATTTCAGTACTGGACCTGGAACATTAACTGGAAGGACAAGGCTGCCTGTGCTCGTTCCCTACCCACAGACTGTCTCTCTTGAAGACCAGCTCTCCCGAAGAAGCAGGAGGTGTCCCTTGAGTTGAAGCCAAAAGCCAAAAAGAGGACTAGTGCTACACAAGCCTCTCCAAACATTTTCCACTGAAAATGCCTGGCAATATGCAGGGAAGCCCAGAACAGTGAAATAACACTGTGTGCTTCAAGCATGAAAGTATAATGTGAAAAGACTTTCAACCGAGAATTGTCTAAGACAGAACCAGGGGCTGCCAAAGAATTTAGGTTCCTAGCGGTCCTACTCTTTCATGACAGTGCCATCTCAAATGAACACCTGTATTTTATTAGATTATATAGTAATCTGTGTGCAACAACTTTAAGACAATAGACCTTTGTATTTGAAAGTGCTCCAAGCATGAAAGCATACAACCACGGGTAGCCTGCTACTCAGAGCATGTTGTCTGCACTCCAGCTTCAGGAGCTTTCAATCTGTTAAAATACCACAGAATGTATGTCAATATATCCATGGAAAGGGGCCATAATCCTTTCTATTACCCTTCCTGCTTCGTTGCCAGTCACTTTTGGAGCCAGGGAAGGACATTTCTTTGAACATTTGTGTTTCACCGTGCCTTCATTTCCATCAAGACCCCCATAACACATATTGCAGTCTGTTGCAGGCTTCTTTACGCCCTGAGGGAAGAGAGGGGTGCGAGCTGTTCAAATCCAAATCCTCGAATAAACATGATGCAGCTTCAGCAACTGAGGCCCTGCTGCCAGTGGGAAAGCTGCTACACACCCAGCACCATTGGCTGAGGGAGTTTTGGTCAGTAAGGAAACCCTTTGTGTGATGCTGCTGGAGGAGCCTCTGTCTGGATTTAGCACAGCGAGAGCCATGGACTAACGTGGGACACAGCTTGGTGGCCAAGATGCTTCCCAGGAGCAAGAAGACCTTGCAGGCACAGGAGAGAACTGAGCCTGGTTTTCCCTTAGGGAGGATTTCTTTAGGAATCAATAAATCATGCTTCACAGGGGTAATACCGTCATCTCTTTCTTGCAAATGTTTTTGTTCCAAATTGGTTCTTCCCAAACTCACCTTCCTGCAATCCTGGGAATGGCAGGGTTCCGACTACCACACACAGGATCCCCATGGCCCAGCCAGAGCCCTGTTGGTAAATGCTAGTGCTTGTACCACATCTCATGCTTTACAACAATAATTAAATGTATGAGCTATATATGACTCCAAAGCCTGATCTTTCACAGGTTTTAGCTTGGTGTTTGCTGCACCTACAAAAGTCAAGAAATGTTTGCTGCTGGCCCTGCCATCAGATGCCTACTGCCTCATTTGACCAGCTGTAAAGTAAAATTTGCCTGTGTTTATTTGCCTGTTCACTGCCTTTTGGTTTGGAAGTTGTTTTAGTTGCATCATTGCCTAATTTACTAATTTACCTTTCCTTATTTCAGTTCTGCTTAGCTTTGTGCAATTGCAGATTCTTTTCCTGCTTCTGTTTGTACAGAAGACTGGCAAAAGTAAGTAACTGTGGTTCAAGTAATCTTGTGAACCAGCAGGAAAGCACAACCTGTGAACTCCTGTGATATTGAACTATGGAGACAAAATAATTTTGCATTAACCAAAAACTCAGGAGAAGGAAATCCGCATCACCAACATCATACTCCTCTTGCAAAGAGTATGTGATGCTGACAGCTCCACCTACTAATTAGAGAATGGAAATATAAAATGGGACAGATACTTAGGAAATCAATTTTACTGTACTACTAATGACCCTTTAAAGAAATTTGGTGACCTAGATTCTTGTTATAACTGGTCTAATGATAAGCAGCTGTTGTTGCATTTCATTACACTGAAAAAACATTAATTACAATGTAAAGATTCTGAGATTTGCATTCTTGTATTATATGTGTTCTTTTGGTTGCCCATAACTTCTATGAACACATTTGGAATTCTATATGTAAAAAGATGCACATGCATATATACATATACAATGATTTACAGAACACTTTTATTACACATGAATGCAACTGTGGAAACTATCACAAGGCTGATTCATGGAATTTAAAGTAAATCAGACCAAGTGAATTGCTGGAAGATCTCTATGCTGCTATGAACAGCCATAGATAAAGTGCATAAAATATCTGTGAAAATGATCCCACAAATCCCAGAGTTAATATATTTTATTTAAGTGGACTATAAGGAATTATATTTCTTCCATTGCTTAAAAATATTTCACTATAATTTGCATTGCCAAGATCACATCTCCTTCTCTGAAGAGATGATACAGGACAAAGCAGAGGCAAAAATCTGCTTTTATAGAAAAAGGGGACCAAACCAATCAGTTCAGCACCGTTCTGAAAAACAGCTAAGCTGTGAATCTAGGCCTTGCCCTACCAAAAATACCTAAACTAAAAGTCTGTCATTTATGTTACTTACAAGTCACAAGCAAACGGACGCTAGTTAAATGAAAATTCTTAATGCAATTTTCACTGCTGACCCTTCCAATGCTCTTAATTTTTTGTGTCGCATCAATCTCACTTTCATCATAACTATTATCATCAAGCAAAGATGAATACTCTTTATCAGCAATCAAAAGAAGCTTCTGAGGGTTGCCAGCCAAGAAGACTTAAGGGAAAACTTTCCCAATTAATAGACTATTTTCCTTTTCCTCCTGAAGTCAAAAGGTTATAAGATTTCCTTTAAAAAACTAGATTAAGGTAAAAAGAAGTCATTGTGATTATGGGACAAATTTCATTTGAGATGAGGTCAATGAGTGCCTTCTCAATTCATTATTAGGCTGTGCAGCAGAGGACCGGATGGTCAGCCCCCAGCTCTAGCCACAATCATCTATCACAAGGTAAAATCAAGTCTTTCATTTCCCCTGCTGTTTCATGTTGCTCAGAGGGCAACCTAACAACAGTTCAATCCTCTGCAGGTTTGTTCTAGGCCACCTCTTGCCCTGGTACGTGATTACTAGAACTATTACAGAGATACTCTGCTGAAGGATTTATTCAGGCTGGTAAAGTGCACCCATTTAACCAATGCTTTACCCACCAACTAAAACCCATGCTGCTGCTATCAACTCACTACAGGTTTATCTAAAGTGACGAAAACCATCAGCTTGTTCCTGCCTTACAAACATGAAGAGGAATGAACAGCACAGGACTGGCTGAGCTAAACAGTAGCTCTGCTTTTATGAAGATAACCATGTCAAGGGCTGGATAGAAAGCATCTAGCTTTCAGGGACTAGACAAATTGCATCTAAATGCTTCAAGGTAAAAAATCTTTTAAATACTTTTCAGTCTATCTCACGATGTGGCAGGTACTATAGGAATTATGAAGCAATACCAAAGCCATGATCAGACATAATGGTGAGCTGAAATCCTGAACCACTAGGGGTATTTAACAGTATATGGTACAGTTAGTTTCATTACAGCTTTGTGTGTCCTGCTTCCTATTTTATTTATATCCTGATCATTATTACATCTGTTGGTTTAAGTATGTATCTGATTTTCTGCCTTCAGTCCTATACCATCTATTTTTCACATGTTTTTTCCCCAAGGAAAGGGAGTCGTTCCTCCACTGACTAATTAAGAAAACTCATATCCACATATAAAAGTAATGCTCCATATAGCTGCCAAATAATGTGCAATTGGCATCTTCATCTTTAAATTTATGATATCTGACTGGTGCCCCGAGCAATTCTTAATTCTACCACCTTAAAAGGAATGAGTACCAGATGTTCCTGAAGAAGTCACAAGAAGACATCAAAATACCTACCCTGTGCACTGTGGAAGTTTCTTCATACCTCCCTCCCAATTAAGGGCTGGCTCTAAAGCATAAGGGCTTATAATTCTTGGGTATTTTCCTCCTTATCCTACCTAGTACAACTGTGGATATTCTCATTAGCTGGTTTCCTATCAAGTTCCATACCTTAAGGCCACAAGCAGCACAGGCTCAATTATCTCACATTACTTCTAATTCTGATTGTTCAGTGCCTGAAAAAATGAACAGTAAAAACTTCTAAATGCCTAAATGGCATGAGATTCACTAAGGGTGCTTCTAATGAGAAATAAACCCACCTTTTTCAYAAGGAATAAAGTACCAAAGGTGGAGTAAAGCTTACCATGATCAGTGAACGTGACTTAGAAGCCATATAAATGCTTTTACATTCTTGAGTTTCATGCCAAACATTTATTATGTGGATACAACTCCTCATCCTACATCTTTGCTGAATGTATTTAAAAATCACTTAAAGCCCTAACAGCTTTAGTTTCTTCTTTTTCTAGTTCTGCAAGCAAAGCAGCAATTTAAGTCCATATAACAGACACAACAGATTTGTATTAAAAATATGTGACTTGACTTGAAGACCAAAAACAAGGAGCCTTTTGACAAGCTTACTCTACAGACTGATGAATATGCTGTACCTAACTGTGATTAAATATTTAATACTATAGACTATTTGCAGTTCACTTATAAAAAGCCACTGACAACTCCGAGGAAACTGTGAAAAGCACAGTGAAGAATTCTGCTGATGAGCTACGTTTTCAGAGGGAACAGTTATTCTTCTATTTTCCTAACCAACAAGGTTAGCATTTAGAAACTGCTTAYTGTGACTTCAACAATACCCTCCTGTGGTTTCATCCTCACGTGTCTTCGCAAACCGTGTGCTTGTGACTGTGCAATCCCAAGTACTGCACTGGGAACAAAGAATTACAGACATCTGAGTAAAAAGTAGCAGAACATTTGCTGCAGACAAGGCCTACAAAGAGTATTTGTTCAGAGTAGCCTTATCTCCCATATATCCAAACACAATACGGGTTTCTTCAGAGTTATAGCTCCAAATTAAATGACAAATGTGACACTGGAAGAAGAAGCTGGAAATAACAGAGGCAGAAAGAAAGGGCTTGGGATAAGCAGAAAGAAGAAAGCTGTCCCTTAGGGAATATACAAAATGAAGCTGAACAGCCAAGATTTTTTAGAAGAGACCTAGAAAGGGAGTTCAAATGAGATGCAGGACTGCAAGGACAAGGTTTGCATCTGATGGTTCATGAGAGACAGAGGGCAGAAGCCCTCAAACCAAAAGCAGGCACGTACACTGCAGATCTCCACAGCTTGCTTAGCAACCCCACGTAAATTCACAGTCAATGAGGAATATTCTCCCACAGATGACTCACTTGGGTCTTGTTTGTTTTCCGTAAGCATTTAGGGAATCCTGGGGAACAAGCTCAAACATAAATTCGATTATTTCTACATTTCAAAAACTAGGTGACATTAATTCTGCGCTAGGCTCAACAACATAGCTGTTTTGAAAACAGATCCTTGGAATGCTGTTGGATACAAAATTTGGAAATTTGGAAACTGTTTCCAACTAAGAGGAGCTTTTAGGAAATGTCAGTGAATTAACAAATTTAAGAGGTCAGTCATTAGTGTTCAGTCACAGTTAGAATTGCAGATTCCTAATAAATAAAATTCCCAGGAGTAATCAGAATGTTCGTGTAGATCAAGAAAATATAAACCAAAACTTTAATGTGATAAAGCAGAATTAATCCATCTGCTAATACCTAAAGTCTACAAACACCTGCTAAGAGCACAAGCTTACCACAAGGCACGATCACATGAAATGCAGATTAGATCATTCTCACTGTTACTGACCTGGACATGCAGCCTGGATATAATGACTTGAGTACTGTAATCTGTCAGTGCCTTCAAACCACTGACCTGATTTACCTTGTCACATGCCTCATTCCATTGCAGTTGGAACTCAGAGCTGTGAATGCTCTCATAACAAACTTGTCACCCGTAACTGCTTGAGAGCTGTATCAAAATGGGGCATCAAACCTTCCCTTGAGCCCAAATTAATTTCATATCCAAACTAAGACCAAGGGCAGATGAAAACAGTCAACATCTGGAGAGCGGCAGGGATGAAAGTTCGTGCTCCCAGCAGGACCTGGATGGAAACAGGCTTGCAGACCAGACAACCAGGTGGAAGACTGCCCAAGCAGATGAACTCAGTCTAACACCAGGCAGCCCATAACAACTTCCAGCCACAGTGTCTACAGAAGGCAGCCAAACTAACACAGGATCTCTACCAAGGGGGCCGAGACTGCAGCAAAGCGTGACGCGATGTGCAGGCCCCCAAGCCATGAACATCCTGGGGCTATAGGGATCCCAGCAGGGATTTCTTGACACCAATCCAAGGGTTTTACTCTCACTCAGGCCTCTCATATGGCTTGTGCTACTTTCTGTAATGCAAAACAGTCAGTGCAGACAAGAAACTTGTCATCTGGGACTGGCCACCTCACTCCAGTTTTATAGTGATGCTGAAACTACCCTACTGCTTGAGTAAAAACACCCTCATGAAAGTCAACTTTTCAGTAAACTATCTGCTGCAGAACACACATCCTTACAGAAGTATGATAAGGAGATTTCATTGTAGGGGTTGTGAAAAGTTATCTTACTTAAATCAAAAACTTTCCAGATCTGACAATTAGTACTGGGGTGGAAAAGGCCATACTACAGAGATATACAGTTTTATTATATAATCCAACTATATATTTATGTGACAACAGGAAACAAAAATAAAGTAACAATAAATAATATTAAAAATTAACACATCTGAACAAAGCTGCCAGGGTCACTTTCAAATATTGTTTGTAAATTCTAGCCATGGGCAATTCAACACAAGCACAGAAACATCACTGATTATAAAATTGGAAATGGTTTCCCAGGAATAATAGCAAATTTAATAATGCACTTGAGTATTCACTTCTATCAAGAATAGAACCAGCAAACTCAATACTTACACAGGATCAGTTGCATGACTGCTGATACTCAGTGGCCTACAAATGTTCCATGCTTGGGAATATTTGTTATTTTTTGATCTCTATTTTTACAATTTAACAATAAAAGGCTTGCTATCTGTGTGGGATTTATTAATTTATATGCTGCATTTCAGAATGTCTAGACTCACTTCTTACCACCGAAAAAATTAAAGATGCCCTATCTGCTGGGCCTGGTAGAAATACAGAAGATTCCACTGTCTGGCAGCAAGCAAGTCAGTAGCAAGACTGTTCTCTCTCAACAGGCTTTAGAGATGCTGGCAAGGCTGGATTCTCTCTAAGTCTTCCTTGAAGTCCTTTACTAAACATAAATGGTCATTTCTCTTTGGAAATCTCTAGTGTCTTTCTCAAGGTCTATTAATACCACCTTTAAAAACTCCCCATTCCAGTTACTCTTATCTTTGAAAATTCACAGGTTCAGATATTCATCATCCCAGCAGCTGTAAAAGCACAGCGCTTATGACACAGCTTAGGTCAGGTATTGTCTCAATCATCCTAAAAAATCCTTACTGAAATCCTCTTCCCAAGCATCAGGCAGAATAAAAAGCCTTGCACCTGTATGAGTTTGAGGTTCAATTTGCATGCTTGGTCTACTGAGCCCAGAGACAGAGATAGATAGACAGATAGATAGGTGGGTGGATACGTGGATAGGTGGATAGATAGACAGATAGACAGACAGACAGACAGACAGACAGATAGATGGATAGATAGGTGGGTGGATACGTAGATAGGTGGATGGATAGACAGACAGACAGACAGACAGACAGACAGACAGACAGACAGATAGATAGCCAGCCCTCCCTGATCTCATGTTTGCAAAATTCATGACTGCCTCTTAAAACACACCTTACAATGACCTCCTTTATATTACACATTTCATTGCTCAGACACCCACATCCAGGGTGCACAGTATGTTCAGAACAACCCATTAATTAACAAATGTAATAAGAGAATATGAAGACAGGACCAGAACAACTTTAAGCAGTTTTGTCCATCTCAGGGCCCCAAAGACAGATCAGCAATATCTAATCCTTTCCCAACAGAAATTCTCTTTACCACTTTTACTGCTTCAAATATTCTTTAACTACTTAACTGCTCCTGAGGATGTTTCATGGCACTTCACATTTCATCACTGAAATGGATAGCTTAGCTGTCCTTATGGTTAAAACGTTTCCCCTAAAGTTTAGCCTAGATATCTCTCATTACCATGACACTTGCTGAGAAAATGAGCCTGACATTTTCTTTTGATCACAAGTCCAATGAAAAGGTGTCACATAAAAATTGATGTAAGAAAATCCCTTGGAAACCCCCAGCCTGAATATCAAGTAGAAAAGAAGAGCAGGAGTGATAGGAGCTGTTGAGGCAGAGCACATTTACAGATGGGGCAGCAGCATCACCATCTGCTGGAAGAAGCGAATTTAGCTAATGTACCAGTTGCCACCAAAGGAGGAGTGAGAAATGCCTTTGGCAGATATGCAGCATAACGAGAGGAACAGAGAGATGCCACGCGCTGTCCAGTTCACAGCAAGTGAAAAGTCAAATGGCCTCCCCATGCCACGGAGCAGAACGAGTCCACCCTGACAGTCTAAAGTAGTTTCAGATGTTTTATCTATTAACCACAATTTAGATTGAAAGCCCAGCCCTTTTAAAATTCACCTCCCTTCTGACAGAGGTCATCTGCTGTGATGGAGGATTCCTGATCTCCATAGCCCAAGCAGAGCTGGGGCAAACCTCCCCTCACTGAGACAGAAGGTCAGCTCCAAGGGATGAAGCTAGCAGGCATGTCTGTGCTCTGGGATCTGCACATCCACTTGTGAGAAGCCAACACTAAAGGGAGTATGAAAAGCTGATAATTGTCTCGGGAACAGATTGGACTCCTGACGAAGAGGAATTTCACACTTCTCTACAGGCACCGCCTGGTCAGATGGTGTTTCTTTGTGCTGTCTGTGTGTGGCCAGGCAGTGAAGGCTCACAGGTTCTTGATAATATCTGTTCTCCCCTTCATAACGGCTGAAACAGCTCCAGGAGATCTGCAAGAGTGGAAGCAGGAGGCATCCGTGCACAGCCGGGCGTGGGACACCCTACAGCAGAGYGTAGGGGAGATGCCTCCGGTGCTCCTGCGGGAGTGCAAGGCAGCACGGTGCTCTCCACAGGGACTCGTGGCATCACTGGTGACTTCCAAGAATACCAGGGAGACAGTAGTGTCCCAGGGCACTTGGCTGCTAGATTTCACAGGAACAGACTGGCTCCCAGGGCTGCCGGTTGAGCCTTTCCAAGGGCTCACACTGACAGGGCAATGGAGGCAAATTTCTACGGTGCTGATTTCAGTAGCCTGTGGTGTCACTTTTGGTGATGAGCCCAGGCTTGGAGAAGTGTTGAAGATGGTTACCACATGAATTAATGTCACCTTTCACCACTGATGAATGGTGTTGAGAGGTGTAGTGAGAGGAAAGCCTGCAGCCATTATGCAAGAACAGCTACTGGCGCTCCAGAAGACACTTTCTGTTGGGTGTATTAGTAGAGAAAGCTGGGAATTGAGGGTAGGATGCAAATCACCCTAAGTCATTTATGCAACACTGCTCATCCCTCACCCCCAGTTCATACTCTTGAACCTTTTCAAAGCTGTTGTCAGGGAACCCCTGCACTGAGCATCAATGACAATAGACCAGGAAAGCATATATTTTATCTGCAGGACAACCTGTGTAATTTATCCCTGTGCAGCACTGGTGACAAGGTCTTTAGGCTGCTGTGGAGGTACAGAGGGTGACTGCTGGTTAGAGTGCTAACAAGCAGCACAGGGAGGCTGTCACCAGCGATGCTTTTATAGCAAAGAAACCACTGTATGATGGCTGCCTCTGGGGAAAAATAAAACAACACCTTTGTGACAGCGGAGATGGCCCTGGTGTCTCCATAGTCCTGCCAAAGCAGTGTAGGTTTGCAGCATTGTCTCTTGTATGTTCTGATGAAGTGYCCAAACCTAGAGCCCCACTGAGCTCCAAACCAAGTCCTAACACATTGACACTGCTCTTCTGACAGCCCATTTCCTATCACAACCGTTTTCCTACTCCTACCTGGGCAGTGTGTGTCAAGGAGCTCACTCCTGCCCTTCAGATCTACCTATGACATTGCATTTAAAGTATCTTTGTGGTATTGAAAAGCTGCAGCTGTCAGCAGCACACATTCTGCAGTCTGCTGAAAGCTGCCTTTGCACTTCACCAATATTTGATGTTGGAGTTATTTTTAAAACACATTTGTTTCTTGCTGTAAGAAAAGAGCAAAACCTCACCACTTAATGCCTCCTCAGAGCCCACAAGCAAAAGCTATTATCACCACGTGTCTGAAATTGCTACCTTTTATTAAGCTGGCATGTCACATCCAAAGGAATTGCAGCAAGCAGTCTGCCTCATGGATGTTATTACAGTTGAATCACAAGTGTGAGCATGGCCCTGCTCCACACACTGCTAGGAAAGGAAGATTGATCAGATTTCACGTCTAATAAAAGGTGGGAGACTGAACTCCTCTTAGCTCTCACAGCTAACTGCAAAATGGTGCTAATTGAGAAGCAGGTACTGAAGTTTCCAGTCCTGAGACTGTTATAAACATGAAATTAAACCTCTACTAATAGAAATATCAATAATGTCATCAACACCTTGATGTGCTCTGTTATTGTCCAAGAAGTAATGTCATGTAAATCAAAACGTAGTCCTGCACCATATACATTTTAGGTGACACCTCTCCTTCCATATTGTCAATCATTGTTGGTGTTACCCTTTTGTGACCCATACTGTCAGTCTCCTGAGCTGGACTGGACTGAATGGGTGCTCTGAGAGCAGAGACAAGATGTGACAGTGCCCAGAAGTGCATCACTAACACTGTGATGTRCTACAGTGATGCCACATGCCTGTGGCAGTGTTTTGCTTATTTGGCAGCTCCCAGCTAGACCCAGGAGTGCCAGAACTAAGTGTGCAGACTTCAGTGCATAGGCTGGCATCCAGTGCCTAAGACTGCACCATTAAGCACCAAGTAACACCGTTGAAAATGTGGATTTTAGTCTTTCCCGAGACTTCTACTCACTATCCCTTTAGTTAGGCACGGTAATGGACTGCAAAAGAGAAATCTCTCCTGGGGAGGTATCACCAATTTTCAAATAAATACTCTGCCGTGTTCAGAGGGCTGTCTGCTGGTCATTGTAACATGACAACACCATACAGTAAGGACGATACTATGGTAAACAGGCTGCCAAATGATCATGTTCTTATTTCAATGGTTTTCAGTATGAATCTCTACTGATATTACTGCCTTCAGACAATACAAGCATGTATTGTTACCCTAGTCACACCAAGGAACCAGTGATTTCAGTGTTGCCACACATCTGGGAAAGAGATTTCAAGAGTGGAAAAAAACAGAGAAGTAAATGATATATCAGCTGGAAAGGAGAAACTCAAAAACCATGCAGCTGTTTATGCGTTCAAGAAATATCAAATATCTGCTACAGAAGAAACTTCCTTACATGAGGTAAGACTGACCCAGCCTTTCCAGAGCAGTTCCCTAGAAGGTGGGCTAATTTCAGCAGTGCTGGAAAGCTGAGGTTTCAGCTCTTCCAATGGCCAAAACTGAACCTTGTAGTCTGGTCTCCACTGACTGATAGAAGAATCTGCCAGCGCAACTACAGATTTCTCCATCATTTTTCATAAAAATAAATAAACCTTCAACCCTAAACTTCTGTCCAAGAGGAGTTTTTCCTATGAAAACAGAAAAATGTCAAAGACTTTGTGACAACCACTTTAGTCTTTGGCTTATGAAGGAGTTTCACCAGAAATTGTGGTGATGTCTACAATGGAGGTACCTGTAATGGCATCAGATTTGGAAAGTGATGACCAAGACCTCTGGATCTATGGTTCTGGAGTGCCAAACAACAGCTACCTGCACAGCCCATGACAACCAGTGGGTGCAGCACCTGAGGGAAGCTTTCACAGCTCTGGCTTGAATACAGCCCTCAGCATAAACCTGTGGATCAGCAGCCTCACTCAACAAAATAGCTGGATTTTTAATCACTCTTGAATTCAGACATCAGAGCAGGTTACTGAGCTTGACATAGTAAATCAGCTGAATATGAGCTATGTAATTGCTTCTGACTTTAAACAGAAAAAGCCTGGATAATGTTGAGAAGGCTATCAGAGACATTTGAATAATGTTGTGTTAAAGCAAGTGAAGATCATAACCAACAGAAAACAATGCTCACAGAAAGGAAAATGTGCACTAGTGTCAGGGGGAACCTCTTCACCAGAGAGTTCACCAAGTCCCATTTGATTCAGAAACCATTACCCTGCATCTGTATGTTAACGAAGCAGTTGTTCCACTGCTAATTGCTGCTCCAACAAATTGCTTTTGCAATTACAATTTTATTATCAGATTTATCACTGCAAACTGAAATAGATGCATTTCAATTTTAGAAAGACAACAGAATGGTGCAATTAACCACCAGTCCTCCAGAAAGGCAAAAATCAGAGTCTGTAATTTCAAGGCTTTCCAAGTTCTTTAGAAGCTGAGCAGATATCTAGGTACACGTCTTCTGTGAATGTCTGCTTCCACAAGCATGCTTATATTAGCCTCTTGTAATTGGGTCGCCTGGATAAAATCCAGACATTTTAAGCCCTATCTAGGTATTTAGGTAAATGGCTTGATTTTTAGAAATGCTAATACAAAGCCCATAGCCATTTCAGTTTGCACATTTGAGGCCAAAAGGTGAACTAATCTTTAAGTAGCATTACAGTTTTCCTAAAGAGTCCTCTACTATAAGGCTCTACTGTCAATGAGGTAACTAGACTTTCACATTAAAATTAACAGAGTTTTAAAAGGGTTATTACTCCAAATTCATCTCTACTTTAGAAATAATAAGACCTGAAGGACCTTTCAGTAAGTGTAGAAACCAAAGTTCCTGCGATGGCCCACCATGGCTGGAAGAACAGTTCTCTGGTTACTGTTTCTAAATGTAGTGACTAATAGAAAAGACAACAAACACTGTGTTAACCTAGCAGCTTCAAAATCACATACTGACAGTCTGAAATAGCAAGGCTAAAAGGGGTAAGTCACAGACATGCAAATGGGGTTTATTTTCTCTGCTTGAAAAAAAAAKAATAAAAACCCACATCAAAACTTTCAAGGTCGCAGAGACAATGACTTGGAAATACAACATCCACCAAGGAACTTTGCTGGAGACTACAAGAGATATGACTAAGTGGTCATGTAAGACCAGCATGCTGAGGTTCTTTTATATATTTGTTTTTACCAAAATTGCCTGTGATGCAGAAGTATGAAGTATGACAAGATGACAATTTCCTAGACACTCTAGAAAGAAAGTTTTCATAAATAGGCAAAACCTTTGACTCCCAAGGGACATTTTCTCAAGCTTCCTTTAGGAAATCTATCAAAATAATGTAGCAAAGTTAAAGTGAAGAATCCATCTATGGCAGAGGAATCCAGAAAGCTTGGAAAATACATGCAGTCCTGACACCTTCAAGTATGTCCTTCAGAAGAAGGGAGCCTGCACTGATGATCAGATCAAATGGAATGTAATGGCCACGTATATCAGACTGGGTCTCAGTCATTAAGATCTCATTCCCAGAGAATAAAACACAATAAAATGGGTAGTCTTTCATCTACATAAAAGGAAAGGATAAACACTGAGATGATTCTGCCAAGATTTGTGGTTTCAGGAAATCAAGGTATTTTTGGTTTAATGCTTAAGGTTAACAATCAATCTCATGTGGCTATTCATGTATCATCTTTTATCTTGAAGTATTCCATAGCACTTAAAAAATAATATACAAATCAGAATCCCTACTCACAGGAGCATTCATTCCTCATCTTCACATCTTAAGAGCTCCTAGTACATGCAACAGACAAGTAATGGGCAGAAGCAACTTGATGTGTTAAGGCCAGAACAGTTCAATTTCTGCCACTGGCGCTATTAAATAACCATACAGACATCCAAGCTCCTCCATTAACASGCAAACACAACTCCATCTAGCTCTTGGGTTTCTGCAGCTTTTTTTCTCTTGCTTGAACTGCAGGCAATAATCAAAATGGAAACACATTGAGATTGGGCATAAATAAAAAGACAAAAGTTTGGTTTTCTTGGACAGGAGGCAGCAGCTGCACAAGCCTTTCTCCAGTCCATGCAGGTGCTGTGGTTTGCAAGAAGCCCTGATGAAGAGAGTATAAGAGCTGGACAAATAAAAGTATGAAGTGCTGGACAAGAACATAGTCAACTTTGCTGCACTGCTGTCCACGGATACTTGGGACTCTGAGGGACAAAACAAAGAGAAAGGAGACTAAAGTGTTAGGCAGCAAAAAAAATATGAGTCTGGCAGCTTCACAGACTCGAGCACATGGTTTTGGGAGGACAACATATATAACAACCCTGAGGTGGTCTCAGGAGGAGAGAAGAAGAAAATTTCCTAAGACATCTATTTTTTCTACTGCAGAAAAGAAACTGTGCTTTATAAACATGTCCCTAGGTTGCAGAGATGGCAAAGAAAATTCATGCAATACAGGGAATTGATACCAAGTATTCTGTTCTTTTGTTGTATACTGTAGGTATTTTTGTAAATATTACCACCAGGCCCTAAATTGTATTTTCTCTTCAGAGAAAAGTCAAATGACTACCACAAAAATAAAGCATTTATCATCCTTGCAGAAAGAGCTGAAAAACAATATCCAGTTCAGAAGTGGGGTGCAAACAAAGCGTATTTCAAGGACACATCTGATTCCCAGTGCTCTTTACAGCAAACATCTCTCTGGGAGGGCAAAAGCAACCACCTATAATACTACTCTATTTCACTACTTTACTGCTACTAAAACTACAGTAAGGACAGCCAGTGCCACACAACTGCCCCTCTACCATCAGTCATTAGGGGAGATTTTGGCTGTATTTAGAAATGTCAAATCACTTAGGACCTCTAAGATCATTGAGTTCAACCATTAACCCAGCACTGCCAAGTCCATCACTAAACCATGTCCCCAAGTATCACACCTACGTGTCATTTAAATAAAAACAGAACTGTTAATCTTCATATTAATTGGTTTTTTCTTATTCTTTTCATGAACATAGAACACATTTTGTATTTTAATATTTCAAAACACACCATTTTCTAAAAAGGTTAGGCTAGCTTTTCAGAAGCTGGAAATAACTCTGACAGCAAATTTATAACAGGAGAAATAACTGCTTTAAATACAAACAGGGCAATAACCATCCATCTATCAAACATCAGCTTAGAGTAATGGATTACAGAGAAGAGCCACTTTAGTTAATCAGGTTGGACTTTGAAATACTTCTGTGTTCCATAAATAATATTCTAACAGGAGCTTTACTGTTGGAGACCACTTTGAGCAAATGGTGGAAATGAGTCTGCCCTTTTCCAGAAAGTATCAAATGAGAAGACACACTGATGGCTATCTCTGCCCTTTGAAGCAAACTGTTGGAAAATTAATCTTGTTGAAGATGACCTAAACCAGCCCTAGCAAAAACCTAGCAGCTTCAAAATCACATACTGACAGTCTGAAATAGCAAGGCTAAAAGGGGTAAGTCACAGACATGCAAATGGGGTTTATTTTCTCTACTTGAAAAAAAAAAGAATAAAAACCCACATCAAAACTTTCAAGGTCGCAGAGACAATGACTTGGAAATACAACATTCACCAAGGAACTTTGCTGGAGACTACAAGAGATATGACTAAGTGGTCATGTAAGACCAGCATGCTGARGTTCTTTWATATATTTGTTTTTACCAAAATTGCCTGTRATGCAGAAGTATGAAGTATGACAAGATGACAATTTCCTAGACACTCTAGAAAGAAAGTTTTCATAAATAGGCAAAACCTTTGACTCCCAAGGGACATTTTCTCAAGCTTCCTTTAGGAAATCTATCAAAATAATGTAGCAAAGTTAAAGTGAAGAATCCATCTATGGCAGAGGAATCCAGAAAGCTTGGAAAATACATGCAGTCCTGACACCTTCAAGTATGTCCTTCAGAAGAAGGGAGCCTGCACTGATGATCAGAACCTCAGTGTCACTCAGTGGGATCTGTTCTGCCAAAGAGGCATTCCCCTGATGGATGGCTACTACAGCACTGAAGGCTGCAGGCAATTAGTAAGCAGCACGTCGTGGAAGACAAAATTCTGTCTAAAGTGATTTGGCAAATTTCCACTGCCACAGAAAGTGGTAATGGAATGTAATGGCCACGTATATCAGATTGGGTCTCAGTCATTAAGATCTCATTCCCAGAGAATAAAACACAATAAAATGGGTAGTCTTTCATCTACATAAAAGGAAAGGATAAACACTGAGATGATTCTGCCAAGATTTGTGGTTTCAGGAAATCAAGGTATTTTTGGTTTAATGCTTAAGGTTAACAATCAATCTCATGTGGCTATTCATGTATCATCTTTTATCTTGAAGTATTCCATAGCACTTAAAAAATAATATACAAATCAGAATCCCTACTCACAGGAGCATTCATTCCTCATCTTCACATCTTAAGAGCTCCTAGTACATGCAACAGACAAGTAATGGGCAGAAGCAACTTGATGTGTTAAGGCCAGAACAGTTCAATTTCTGCCACTGGCACTATTAAATAACCATACAGACATCCAAGCTCCTCCATTAACAGGCAAACACAACTCCATCTAGCTCTTGGGTTTCTGCAGCTTTTTTTCTCTTGCTTGAACTGCAGGCAATAATCAAAATGGAAACACATTGAGATTAGGCATTAAATAAAAAGACAATGCTTGATGAAAGAGTTGGGTGAAACATACATTCCTGTCCACTTTCTGGAATGCTGAACATTAGCCACTGCCACAGAAAAATGACACCTACTCTGATAGATCTATTATGAAAGTAACTGAGGTTGCATGGAAAAGTCCATGATGTAAGGTTATAACTTCCAACAGTAAAGCAGGATCAAAAAACTCCCCTGTCCTTCTCTTCTATGCAATTGGTTCCTTTTTCACAAACTAATGGTTTTTTGATCTCTGTTGGGAGTGAGCCACAAGGACTTCTAAATATCCACAGCCAAAAGCCATGAGGGTGTGTATATTTTATAATGAATGAGCCCTGCATTCCAAAGTCTGTACATTTTTAATCTAAATAACCCAACAATGCCCAGTGCTGCATGCTTCCTATGGAGATGCAAGGCACCTACAGATGGAAGACTTGTCTCCACAGAGGAAAATAGTAGTTTTAACTTTATATCAGAAGAATGGAATTACTTGCCATTCTAAGCATAAAACCTGATATCACTTATAACTTTTATCTTACCAAATGTAACAATGGTAGTAACAACAATTACCTTTTTTTTTCCCCAAATAGTTCTACTTCACATCACTAGAATTTCTGAACAAGGTCATGGGAAACTAGTCCACTAGGGGTGTATGAGAGGATACACAAGTTTTCTTGAGCTGAAGGAGAATGACACAATCACTTCTGATCCTAATGTAAAAATCCTTTAAAGCGTAGGTCAGTCAGTTGATTAATTTAGAGACACTGACAACATAATACTTTTTCTTTGAGCTCCAAGTCTTTGGATTTGCTTCTTTTTCCCTTTAAAAAATCCCCTTTCCTTGAGGAGACTCCATTTGTTACTTACTAGGGCACAATCCCACTAAAAGACTTCTAGGATCAAATTCCAGCTTTTCTAAAAAACTGCCCCACCTAATTATAATATGTGATGAGAGGACAACATTCTGAACATTCTTAACCCCAGGAGTGCCACTTATGCTCTTTGAAACAGAAGTACAAAGAGAAGAGGACACTGCATTTTACATTCCATTTTGCATTACACATCATTAAATTTACTTATCAGAAGAATTATGAATGTTTCAAAAAGGAAAAAAATAACCTTGGATGTTTGAGTGAACAAAATCTGCACATTTTCTCCCTCTTTAAAATCAGTTAGAGAGCTTCTCATATTTATTCCTTCAGGCTTTAGGCAAGTGATATTCAAAAAACCTAAAGATTTCATTATGATCTCTTGTATTTTGTGTAATGGTGTGATGGAGATTAACCYCCAGGTTACAGTGAGAGCTTTCATGCCTTCTGTTTGCCGTGACTACAGCTACTGTCCAGCTGCACAAGACTATTCCCTTAAATGAAACTGAAAACTTCACACAAAAGTCTTATCATACAAAGTCACACCATACCATACTAAGCCACACTTAACCTCCAGTCATACAGCCAGCCATAGGCAAGGTCAGTGCAATAAAAATTACTGCACTTAACAGATTTATCATGAGGAACTGTGTGCACGATCCTACCCTGCTGCCAATGCAAAGGAAATCATGCAAGCTTTTAACTACTCGATGGTGATTTTTGTGTTGTCATCAGTCTAGAGCATCTGATGTCCACCACCAGGGTCTGCTGAGGAGAGCAATTCCTTAAGCCCTGCAGTTCCAGTATTAGCATCTATCCATACTGTCCTGCTCCAAGTGCTGACAAGAGTTGTCAAAGAGGGTGTCATTGCAGTGGGCAAGGACAAGTAAAACAAGAGACATTTCAGACAAAAAAAACCCCAAACCCAACAGTATGTAGGCTGCATAAAGAGGCCAAAGAAAACAATAATCAAGCAACTTGTGATATCACAAGTTGTGATTGTTTAAGCAGAGGGAGAAGAAAAAAATTCCTGAACTAGTGGAGATGAGGACTCCAAAATGTAATTTTGGTTTACTAGAGGTAGTTCTGTGATTCCGGAATAGGAAGTAACATCTCCGGACTTGGATTGCAAGTCTCCACACTGCACAATATGATATAAATAAAAGAGGCTTAAATCACACCTTCTAATCATGATTTAAATCAGCAAGCAGGAAACATTAATTTATTTAATCAATTCTAATCTTGCTTTGCAGCTGTACTTTTTAGTTATTTTTCTGAAGTAAGTTTCACTCCAATGGTTGGTAATCATTAAAACACACTGAATTGTAACTAAACACTAAATTGGAAACCTGTTTTTAACCAGGACAGTACATTAAATCTGCACACACTTTAAAGAAGTTCTGTGCTTTCCTGTGGTACATTTGTAATTTTCTTTTTCCAGATTACTTTTATTTTGTATTTTATTCCAGCCTCAAATTGCCCTGGAAGGCTAACTAGAATTCAATTACAAAGTTCACAAATCATATTTTTGAAATTAGGTATTACTTACTATGAAATGACAGATTAAGTATAGAAAAAATACAATATTAGCTAATTTCTTAAATTAATGAAATGCTAGTCAGAGAACTGAACTGCTAATTTCTAGTCACACTGAAAAACTACAGATTTTGTGAACTTTMCAGCACCTGAGCAAGTGGCTCAACACAGGTTTTAATAGTTTTGGGATGGATGAACTAATCTGGTTTTCTAATAAATTTATGGACGAATCACTATTTCAAAAGGTCTGCTGCCATACAAATATCACTGGATTGCTCTAGGAGACAGCAAGAAGAAACTGGCAGTGAGATCAATGTATAAACAGATTCATTATTCCAGAAACAGTTGTCCTTTTGTGATTGTGCTTCTACACAAGGCATGGGTAAGACACTGGCTCTTAGGCATTTGGAAAGAGGGATGTTAAAGAGCATCACATAAATTTACTACTCATCTTACAAAAAGCTGGCTGAATCCATACAATATTGACTAGCACTATATCATTTTCATGGATTATAAATAGATTGGGATCATGCTGAACACCAGAGTGACACCGTGTACGAAGTATATTACTCGCACAAATTTATTCTTGCTTGCACTCAGTGTATCTTTGCTCAAAGACAGCCTCAGCCAGGAACAAACACCTCACCAATACAGGGCAAGATGCAGCCCAGGGGACTCTCCCAGCCTCCTCCACCGCACAGCAAAGGGCTATGCTGAGACAGAAAGCATCCTCCTAATGGCCAGACAGCACCAACACGCAAATGCACCCATTTAAAATGCAAATGTCATTAATTTTAATTAATGATGCACCATGCTTCAGTTTGAATATTTACCATTTGAGCTCAACTTAGTATTTTATGCCCCTGCTCTGAGCACTCAGAAAATACAAGCAGTGAAACATGTGAAGGGGCACAGAGGTTACACAGGCTTGCTTAATACGTGCTACTGAACAAATGTGACATAATTACTACTACCAAAAGAATTAACTAGCTTAGTATGAAAAAAAGGCCATTTTTTGACACATTAGTTTAATGCTGGAAATTTCAAGTGTTTTTTTTTCCTCCCCCCGCATATATGCATGAAGTTTTAACTGCAGTATGCAATGGGGAAGGATTCAAAACAGATCTACAGCCATTTGTGAGAGAAGATACAAACTACACCTTTTCTTCAGCTTCTGCAGAGAAAAATGACTGATGTGAGGAAAACAACAACACCGTAACAACAGGATTTAACAACCTCATGTTTCATGAAAGATGGATTCTCCTCCAAGTTTGGAACTGTGCTGCAAAAAAAAACCAGCCACACAAAATAGAGCACAGTTGCAGAGCATCACCTCAAAATAAAGATTTCATACAGTTCWCTGCCTACTAACCTATAAATTAAGCATGTGCAGAAGCAAAGCAATCAGAAGCAGCCTCTGGGTTTTTAAACATGATCCCATGGAGAARGGGCTCTTTGGAGAATGCAACACATGCTCAGGAACACAATTCATAATTATAACAGCAGAATATCATAATTATACACAGGCTGTGATAACTGACACCTCTCATTTTGGAGTGGGACTACTTGACTTTTAAAATTGTGTTGGATCTAAACCTCCGTGTGGGTTGCAAACCATAAACCTCAAGGGACATGGTAGGACGCTGGAACACTGCTTCTGCTTTCAGGATTGTAATGTCATCACCTTGTTTATTTTCAGCTCAAAATGTGGTCAAATAAAACATAAGGTTTTGGTTCTGCTAATTCAAAAGCCACTCTCAGGATGGCAGTTCTTAGTTTTAATAAAGGAAAATATTCAGGTCACACTTATCTTCAGTTATTAACTATACTTAGCAATGCTCTTTTATATCTGCACTTTCTATAGAACACTGCATTTTTAATGGAATAGAAAATTATATTTATAATATAAGGTACTGACAATATGGAGGGCTTTTTGCACGCATTTAGAATTACTTATCTRTAGATTTGAAACACAAAATAAAATACTACATGAGACAGAAATCTGCCAAAGCGCATGTTACTCCCATTTTTTCCCAGGCACTTTCTAATTTTTGGTTTTACCTTACGAAAACAGTATGTATAGTAAGGGTCACACACACATATATATATAAAATATATATTTATATATATGGTGAGGCCACATCTTGAATGTGTGCTCAGTTCAGTTCTGGGCTCCTCAATACAATAAAGACATGAGGTGCTGGAGCAGAGGGAAGGGCAACAGAGTTGGGGTAGGGTGTGGAGCACAAGTCAGATGAGGAGCTGCTGAGGGAGATGCGGGTGTTTCTCCTCCTGGAGAAAAGAAGGCTGAGGAGGGACCTTACTGTCCTCTTCAAATCTCTGAAAGGAGGCTGTAGCCAGATGTGGGTCAGTCCCTTCTCCAAAGGAACAAGCAATAGGAAATTTCCCTCAAGTTGCTCTCACTTGCCAGAGAAGCAAGTGATGCCCATTACAGCCGCTCACCACTCAATAACCAACACCCAGCCTGTCTCCAGCAGCGGTCAGCACCTACTGGCCACTCCCCCCAGTTTATAAACTAAGCATGATTATCTGTGGCATGGCCAGCTCGGGCCAGCTCTCCTGGCTGTACTCTTTCCCAGATCTTGTGCACGGGAAAGTGCACGAGTCCTCGACTTAGGGTAAGCGCTTAACTTAAGCAGGAACTTAAACATCAACGTGTAATCAACACTCTTCTTATACTAAATCCAAAACACAGCAGTGTACCAGCTAGTAAGATGAAAATCAACTCTATACCAGCTGAAACTGGGACTGAAATCAAAGTAAAAAGTAAGACCTTGAGGTCCTGTCTTCCAGCAGATGCATAAGACTTAATTCAAAGAACTTTTCTCTGCCCATCCTAACTTCTGCAGTTGATAAATATATTTTGGATTGGAGGAGTAGCTGCTTTTATAAAAAATTAAAAATTTTATGACACTGAGGCTTGAAGAACAGGTACCATGCACAACAGTGGGAAAAGCTGTAAATTCCACTTCTGGTTGACTACCTTTGTGAGTAAATGCATTAGTGAATTTTGGTTCAAACAGTCCAATAACACTAGCACAGAAAAAGATACTGTCAGTGAAAATATTTCCCTTTAATCAGAACCCAAAGCAAATCTAAAAAAATTTCACCATGTAGCTACCTTGTTAAAATACAGTCTCAGTGATGTCTCTGTTTTGTACTGATGCCCACTTTTATTTAAAGAAAAAATAAAGATGCTTAACCTTTGTGTGGATTGTATAGGGAACAAGTAAAGTGATTAAACAGCAAAATACATTGTCTATCTTGTCTTGTACTGAAGAAGTGACTGGAATTCCTAATGCAGCTCAGCACACCTCTCTCTTTCATATGCTCAAAATGCCCTACTTTCCATGTGCCTCCTGCACTGGAAATGTCACCCATGCAACCCAGTTTCTTGCACCCAGCACTCTGCACTCCCTTCCAAAAAAACTTATCTACGGCAACAGACACTGCTTCATTCACTTGACTGTTTTTACTACGCACACGTCTCACCAGGAGTTGCTGGAGTTTTCTATGTGCTGGCACCTGAGTAATATTTTGGAAGTCTCAGGCAAACTCTCGCTTAGATTTAGACATTCCTTATTTGTTGAAGATGTGCCTCTCCTGGAAAAGCTCAATAACTGCACTACAAAGTGTTCCTTCAGCTTTTGCCTCATAACAATTAATAAAAGTAGAAATAGAAAACCTAGACAAATGTAAGAAGAGGGATTGAAATAACAACAAATAGGAAAAGGTGTGCTATGCCTTTTCACTGTATATGGCAGTGAATTCAGAGTACGGTGTCCCTTTATCCATACAGAAATAATCCTCTATAGTGACATCTCACTGAACAATGAATTTTTACAAAGCTGTTTCTCACAAATGAGAAGGGCTAAAAGTTGTTCTCTAGTCACATTTTGGAACCAGATTACCAGACCACCTTTAATGTAAAATAATTCTAACCTCTCGTCTTACACTTGCAAATATACTTTTTTTTTTTTGCTGGCAACATTAAATCTAATAGTTTGAATATACGACACTCCTTTCATGCATGCTGTATTTTCTGCATTGAATCTCATCTGTATCCAGAGTCCTAGCACTTAAGAAGATATTTAGCTGGCTGTGTAAAAGCAATAACCTAGAAAGTTTGCTCTCCAAACCCAGATGCCTACAGGGCTACAGCATACACTGGAATCAGGCAGCAAATAGGAAAAGTACTGTATATATTGTGACACAATGATTTTTTTGAGTTCCAGCAGTTGGGCCTGATGATCTTAAGGGTCTTTTCCAAGTTAAACAATTCTATGAGTCTCTGACACAGCTGATTTTTCACAAATCAATGCCTTTTAACAATGAAATGCCTCATTTTCTCTCATTCAGATTTTATTACAGAACGCTAAAAAACTGGTTTGTTAAAGAACCCTAAAGTTTACACTGGGTGTTAAAAGACTGCCCAGAAATAAATTGTTTTCAATTGAAAGGTCCTAGAAATTGAGGTCTCCTTCTGTTATTTGAAATAAAAGAGGGGAAATACTTTGACACCTCCAACCCCCTCCACACATGCTATCTCTTTTGTAACAAAGAACAGACCACCTACTTTTTACGACTGCTAGTACAACTGCAAGGATCTTCACATCCAGATGTCTTAGCAGAAAAAAACTCTAAAACGTACTTAAAGTGGAAGAAAACAAAGTAGGCATGCTGCTTGTGGTGTGTGCATGTGTGGCAAGCATCACACACACAGAGGCAGCTGCAGTCTGCTGTGAACCTCCTTCACCTTGCTGCTGAGACATTAATCAGGCACTTCAGCACGTTTTGGTCAGTGTCAATGCTGGAAAAATGAGAAGCTTGCCCTTTTGTCAAGCTTCTTGCCTTGAGAGACATCTTCACCAATTATATCCAGGGGCTCTTCTGAAGAAAGCACGAACTATGCATGATTTGTACGGAGCTACTTGACAGCATAAAAAATGACCAGTAACTCACAGAGTTCCCTTCCCTGTGGTTTACTGTCTCTTAATATCTTGTTCAAAAGCACTATGCAAAGCTGCAGTGTTCATCATTATTCCACTTCTTAACAGGTTACTGTGGCACTGAAGAAAGCTACCCAGCATGCTCTGAAGCTGTGCACTTTGTTCTTTATAGCCCCAGAAGTAATTCTGATCAAGAGGAGTATGATGCTGGGACTCCAGACCTAGGAAGTCATTTTAGGCTTCAACAGAACGAAAGGACTGTTCTCAGCATGCTAAGGCAGAGCAGGTGAAAACCACAAAGGACATTGCTCCACTGATACCAGCACATCCAACCTGGAGAATTCAGAAACCTCAAGGTTGGTCTGATCAGAATGTGATTTATAAACAAATGTAAGCAACAGAAGAGATGGGGTGGGCAGATAAACTGTCTTCTCCCTCTGATTTCTGATTACGGTCTCCTGGACCTCAGAACATGAAGTTCAGCAGATGTTCCCCATCCCACTTTTCAGGCTCTTCTCCACCACTAACTTCCTTCTGCACCAAAATGGGGTGAACTGAGCCTGGGCTGGATCTCTTACGCTGCATCCCCTGCAAGTTCACAGTGCTGGTGAGTGCTACCATGCTGTTTGTGGATGCTCTGGAAGATAAAAAGCTTTCTCTCACCTCCCATAATGAGCCTTCACCATCACCAAGTCTTCCCACCCATGCCCCATCCTCTGGCCTTTCCTCCACGCCTGTGCACTCAGCCAAAGCTGAGGCACTTCCTGTGTGACATCTCTGAAAATGCTGAACTGTGGTTTCAGGAGCCTGAGGAACAGTAGTTTGTGCAGTTTGGCTCTCAGCCTATCTACCTGATGCCTCCAGAGCWGAATTTATCCAGGCTCTGCAGTGTCCCTAATAGCAGCAGCTAAGTGCTGACTACCTGGGTGAGGTTTAAAATTCTGACATGCACTTCAGGTGAGAATGGCAGAAGGTGCATTAATGAAATCATGTGGCTACAGCCCAGAAGTGAAGATGGCAAATACAATATGAAGCTCTTTGTTTTGTTGCTAGAAAACTACTGTGAGATGCCTGACAAAGCTGAGGCTGAGATGCAAGACAAGTGCCAAACAGGACTGAAGCTTTATATAGTGTGCCTCCTTGGGCTGGTACAGAGATTCTCCCTTGTTAGACAAGTCCCAGCTGTGAAGACCTCAGGGAATTCAGATGAAGGCTGAGGCCAACATGATCTACAAGAGTGTCAGCAGCACAGACCCCTGGAGAAGCCCACAGCCTATTTGTACACCAACAGCTGCAGCAGAGGCAGAGCAGGCTGAACAGTCGCAGACCCAGGAAAACAACACAGCCTCATTTCAGGAGCTCATTTTACATATAAAAAATGTACAGTGCTTTTTGTTCACCTTCAAAGAAAGAGATTAAGCTAATCAATCTGTTCTTAGAAATGGCTAAACGTTCCTCTTTGATGCCTGCTGAATAGCGAGCACTTGCTAGAGCCCAGAGCATCTGGGGAGAAAAAAATATTGAGACCCTGATTTAAAAAAATGCCTGGCAATTTTATCTGCTTCAATACCCAAGTGGTGTATGTTTGCAGTCGATTAGTCATTACAGAGCACTTTTCAGCCCACATGGCAACAGTTGCTTTTTTTTTAATCTGAGAACAAGGCAAATCAGTCCTGAATGGTGAAATTGAGCTCCAAGTTTTTGATGTTTTTACAAATATGAAACTGTCTGTTTACTTGTTAAAAAATGCAGCTATATATATCTAGATGATTATGATAAAAGTTAGAAGTGGTGATTGAAATAGTACTTTAAATCTTTATTAATATTCTTTTAACACAGGAAAAGGAAAAAAAACCAACACAATAAAAGGCCAACTAAAACCCCCACCAATTCCTGTCACTGTATTCCTCTCAGTTTTCAAGTCTTATCATTATGTAGTGTCAGAAGAATATTCTTTCTCTGGACAGTGTCTTACTGTGTTCGGATAGAAAATTTAAGTAATAACCAGATTTGCTATGTAAATGAAACCTTGGTAAGTCTCACAACCATTTTTCTTCTCTGTAACCTCTTCAGAAAGATGGATGCTCCATTTTACATTTTTCATTAATGTACCAAATCACAGGAGGTTGAAAAGGTTAAAGATGTTTAATTGTTACTAGATGATAATCAGCCAGAAATTATATTCTAGCATGTAGCTGGCTGGTAAAGATGTCGTATTTTCAGACACATCCCTCCTAATTCTTCCTTTCCCTTTGGAATTTACCATTAAACTGCATTTATCTGTCTCACATGACACATCCAGGCAGGAATCAATCTGAAAAGCCAGATCTGAAAGCTCCTTGCCATTTCTCATTTTCTGTGACCAAATAAGGAAGAAACCTGCGTGACTCTGGTGGCAGAGACCAGCTTTTCTACTTACATCATTTATACTACAACAGCCCGAAATGTGGACCAAGACCAATTATTCCAGACTCAGGACAAGCAAAAAATGAAAACAAGCCAGACGCCAAAAAATAAATATAATATCACACCTCTCTTTTCCTCCCTCTTTTCGGAAAGTGGTGCCAAACTGGGTCTAGAGAGGAAAATGAAGGAAGGGTAAAGAAATTTCTCGTGCTCCTTGTCCTGTGATGCCCAGAAGTGGCGGGAGACAGGAGACAGACAGAGGGCAATAGAGATGAAGTTTTGGCAATTCCTACCCCAAAATCTCTCCCTGCTTTTTATCTTCTCCTAGTCTGGAGCCACAGATCCTACCTCCCATACTGGCAGTGAGTTTCCAAACAGCTAAGTTCTTTTTCTAGAACCTTCAAAGACCCACTCACACCCTCCAACTGAAGTCAGAATGGGAAGATCTGCCCTCTCTGTCCTTTCATTACAGAAGCATTATGAAGAGGTTTGTAAAGTTTCTGGTTTATATATGCTTTCATGCAACTTGAGAATTGAACAGTTTATTAGTATTTCTTATAAGGAACAAGTCTGTATCTTATTGGAAATGTTAAATGGATTGGTTAATGCATTTTTGAAAGGTATTTAAATGCTGCAGCATAAAAGATTAATGTAAAAATCTAAATACAGAACAAACTGTGAGATGCTACAGTACAGACGCCACAGTAATTCAGGCACCAATTTAAGTGGTAAATGGTATTTTTAGATTACCTTACATCTGCCTTTGTTAAMAAAAAAAAAAAAAGAGATAATAGGCACAAAAGCACAATAGCTTTGAAATCCGAAAAAATACATAAAAGGTCACATAACTGGATGGAAAAAGGATGTTTTGAAATTTCCTGGTCTCCAGATACTGAGTAATACTGCAACATCTGCAAAACCCTCTGTGACTGGGCACTAGCTCAGGTCCTTGGGCAGACTGGTAGCAGCACAGGCAGGGGAAAGCTTGGGAGCTGGCAGAGCACCCAGATGGCACATCCCCACAGAGACAGGAGTGCCTCAGAGGTGGCAGCTCAGCTACCAGTACCAGGAAACCCGTCCTGTGGATGTGGGCCCTGCGAGGCAATGAAATCCCCATGGTTCCCTCTAAAATCAGGGAAGATGACTGGTTGTCTCAAACCACAACAGCTCTTTCTGGTGTTGAAGCCTGTGATAGCAGGGATTGCTTCCTTCTCAAAAGCCAGCAGACCAAGCTGCAAGAGGTGATCACAACATAAGTGTAAAGTCACAGTGAAACCTGAGAAAGCAATCACAAAATCTCTGTCTGGAGTCAGGTGCAGGGATAATCCAAATAGTACCACAGCAGCCTCTTGGCACCGAGCAATAGAAAACCAGGCAATGGTGGAAACCAGAGGAGTAGGACAGGTGTCCTGAGGCAAATCCCCTTGTCCCAAACCAGAGAGCTCTAAATGCAAAGATCTCAGTGAGAACAGAGGATGGGTGAGAACAACCTTTCCTGCCAGAGCCGGGGACTGGAAGATGACCATGCTGCCCTTTGAGCTCCCCAAACACCRCTGAAGATGGAGCAGCAGCAATGCCAAGTGTGACTTTGACTCTGGGAGTTGACTTTGGTGATGGAGAACATTTCCACTGAATGCAGATTGTGTTTCCATGAAAGCCAGTGCCGCAGAGTACTACATCCTTCTAAACAGTATTATTAAACTACCATAATAATCACCCTGCTCTTCAATCCAAGGTCTCAAAGCACATTACAGGCAGTAATGAAATAACTCACACAAGAGCCCTGTGAGGAAGAAGGGGATCATTACTGCTGCTGCTCACAGTCATAAAGTCGTGCTTTCAGACACAGAATTTCATTGCGAGGACCGAGCGCACAAGTGTCACCATATACTTCACTGCCAGTTATGGGTCCTGTCAAGGATTTGTCATTGCTTTCCCAATGCTCCGTATTTAGCCAAATTCTTGAGACTCTTGGTAATTACAAGAGACTCAGCTTTCATTTACAAGAAACAAAATGAAAACAATCCCCAGAAAAAAGCTGTATTTGTGGATCTGAAGTTTGAAATCTGTTCAGTCTGCCCTAAACCAGAAGGCAAATGAAAACAACGAAAATGTATTTTCTTTTTGTGCTTCTGATATTCCCATTCTCTTAGGGGCTGCAACTCCTTCTGGGGGCTGAGTCAAGCTTTCTGTTCGTGTGAGGGCACCAGCCTTGCACTGCTGGTGTGAACTCAGCTGGGTGGGGCAAATCCTGACCTCTGTGCAAGGGAAGCTGCTCAAAGAGACATTTCCAGATCATGCACAAGCCTTACGGCAGAGTTAAGGAGGGAATCCACGTCTTAATTACCCCACATTTCAGGTTAACAAGGAAGTGTTAATACACAAGTGAGTGAACTGCCAGCCTGCTAGAGCAAACACTGCAGCATCTTGTGGTTCCGACTCGTAACTGGAATTCAGAGGAGCAAAGTTCTAACTTGTGACTCTCTCCCCACTTTCCTTCATCCAACTAAAGCCAACCCCTCACCCATGACAGCTTGTTTTCCAAAAAGACAACCACCTATGATCTGTTGGCTCCTGTGCCATTAGCAAGGTCTTGCCAGTGGGTAAGGAAGCCAGCCCCATCCTGTTTGTAGGACAGAGGCCATGAACTGGATGGGAGAGCACCAAGGGACAGCAGGGACACCAGTGCCTGCCACTTTGGTGAGCAAACATGCTTGCAGTGCTTAGGTGATGGCTCACACTGGACCTCTTCTGTGCTATCATCTGCAGCTGATAAACTCACATTGGTTGGGCTCACAATGTGCATGAATATGTGATCAAAGGCAGCACAGCAGAAACAAATTGGAGTTTCTAAGAGCATCCACTATATATTTTGGAAATATCAAAACTTAGGTCTACATCATTTTTTTTTCATTAAATATACACTGTGATGTTTAGCAAGATTACATCTATCTAGATTCCTTACCCCAAAGATGCTTTCAACATATATGGAGACAACACCAGATTTTCCATCTTTTGACCACAAAGAAAGCATTAAAGGGGAAAACTGCCCCCAAGCCAAGAACCTTCCACCTCTAGCCATAAAAACAGTGGAGTAACTTGTCTTTGAAGAAGGGGGGGATAGCCATGGTGGGTGACAAATGGCCAAGCCATATGCATTCACTTCCTATCTACAATAAAAAGAAATTAAGCATCTATCAGCTTACTGTGGGAGTCAGCACCACAAGCAATAATTTTTGTGAACAATAAGCTGGAACATCTTTGCTTCAGATGCTGCTGCTCATGTTGAGAAGGTTCTCAGAGCTACTTAATACCCTCCTCGGCACCTGACCCTGGTTTTTCCTGCATGTTTCAGACTTGAGCAGGGAGGGCTCTGAAAGTCACGTTTAGACTGTGACCACAAATGGCTTTATGGAGGCAGAACAGCCTGCATTTTTCTACACGTAAGTCAATGACAATATGGCACCAATTAAATCAGTGTTTCTTCTCCTCTCTGCATTAAAAACTATACTGTCGTTAATTAATTAATAATTAGATTAATGCATAGAAGCACTTGCACAGGGAGAAATTACTAGTTAGTAAAGGGGTTTTTATTCCAGCAGAGAAAAGTACAATGAAATCTAATGGTGGAGAGAAGAGGCAGACAAATTCAATGAAAAATAAACAAGACATTTCAAACAATACAAGAGATAAGCATCAGGGGAAAGAAAAAAAGAGGTCTTGTAGCCTTTAAATCAGTATCTTCCTAGAATACAGGCTTTAGTCAACACCAGTTAGATACCTCAGTGTAGGCGTAATTAGGTGATTTTCTATCATGTCGACCATGAAGGGGTCAAGAGCAGGTGATATAATACCCCTCTGACCTAAAGCCTATGAATCTGTTTATTCACTGTCCTGTAACACTGCAAAACCTCCACAAACACTCTGCTTCCATCTCTAAACCAGAAAATATTAAAAGCAGGGAAAATAGAGGAGCCCTCATGCACTATGCTGGAAGGTCTAGGAAAAAAATCACATTCATCAACAGATACATACATAGAATTAATAACATTACAATAGTGAATAGAACAATAGGTTGAAAATTAGTAATACAATATAGTAAAAAAAAGGAAAACAACTATCTTAAATTACTTATTTTTTCCTAAAGTCAAAGTAATTCCTAAAGTCAAAATAATTAATCCAGTAAACTGGATCCAGTAAACTGCCACTTCAGTGGCAGAGATTTCAAATATTTTTTCTATGTTAAATTATAATCCCTTTAAATGGAGGAGGTACATATGGGGGGAAGGGGCTATTTAATACTTGTGACATGATTTATGGTCAATATGCTGAAAGGCCACGGAAATCAGCTCCAACTGTTACCTTAGATGAGAATTTGTCTCTAATAATTTCAAATGAACCTGGCTAAATATATTTTCTCATTTCACACTCAGACAATCACTAAAGGTTCAATCCCACACCCATCTGCAGCAATGGCAAGAATCCCACTGACTTCACTGAAAGCAGGATGAACCTCTTTCCTCAAGGGTGTTACATTTATAGCCCATCTTTTCCAAAGTATTCATGAGACAAGAGTGGGGTTTGTTTTTGGTTTTTTAGGGTTTTTTTGTTGGTTTGGTTTTTTTTAATTATTAAATTAAAAGTGAAAATGAAGCTGGGGTTCTTCTACACCAGCTCCGATGTAGACAGTCTGCTGCATGTGCCACGTGCACAGCACCAAAGCATTCAATCTAGTAGCCATGTGAAGAGACCACACCAAAATCAGGGAAGAATGTATTTGCACAGGCATCTAAAATGGATTCTCAAAAGTCACTTCTAAAAATCATTTCCAGGTATTTCTGGTGATTTCACCGGGGGTTGCAGTGTCATCTATCCTATAAATCAGTTTTGACCGAATGAAAGATTGCAACACAATTCAAGGTGGGGAAAGGATAAACTCTAAAGTAATAAGATCAGACTGTTATTCATTTAGAGTACTTTCACATCTTGACAGCTCCACAATTTCTGGAAAAGATTTATCTTGTCCTAACAAAATAATTTCTCAAGTGCCATGACTCAAGTGGACCTCTAGCAAAGGCAGGGCTGAGGACTGGGTGCCACGCAGATTCAGCACCCTGCGTTTCACACCACCAACACCATGGACACAGTGATGCAGGGGGAATGCCTCTCTTTGGAGGCTGGAAAAAGTGATCCTGCAGTGATTCTGAAACCACAACAGCATGGAAAAACTAGCAAATCTGAACAATTCAGTCCTATCTTGGGAAAAAAGAAGTACATGCAATTTGCAATTGGAATTCAATGAATATTTTTGGAAAAAACCCACTTATAAAGGGCACTTCATGGGCTCTAGAAATAATTTCTAAGGCACTCACAGTTTTATCTATACCTTTTCTCTTTTTAAAGGTAACTGAATATTCAAATGCATGTTTGTATTTTAAGTGCAATTTCTAATTGCATGAACAATTTCTAATCCATGTGTTTACTACATACTGTAAATGCTTGTTGTTCTATATGCTTGAATAATTATTGAAAATTAAATATTGTAAACTGTCAAATTAATTTCTCTCAGCATACCAAYTGCAAGAAGGCCGCAAGATGATAAAATATTACATGCCCCCAGAAATGGAACAAGTCACTCTTGCCCCACACTTCACTGAATGTGCTTAGTGATGTTTTGTAACTGATAGGAAACTTTTTAATTCAAAAATTTGTAACAACAGTCTGAAAAGCTCCATCACACCTTGCTATCAGTGAGATAGTGTTTTAAAAGGAATTTGGTCTGCAGTGTTGTAAGCTGTGACAGAGCAAGAAAATCATGCTTCTTATGTGAGCCAAGTTGGTGCTAATGTTTTCTTATTTTTATCCTGTTAGAATCAATATAGAAATATATATAACAATTTTTTTCTTTTGTTGATTTATTTATAACATTTCACAGCAATAACGGTATTCAAGTACCCCAGAGGCGAAAAACATGGGACAATACTGTATTTGAATATATATTATCCATTCCCAGAAGAGACATGGCCTCTCCTCCTAGCTTTTTGTGCAAAGCAGAGCTGTGCCATAAAGCTCCCCTACTACTACATTAATTTTTGGCTTAAACTGCGTTCATTATGCATTAATAGGTTTTTAGGCCAGATCAGATCATCTGTTTTGTGCTCCTGGATAATAACGGTCAGGGAATTTTGTTGCTTGGCCTCTGTGTCTGGACCATAACCTTGGAATAGCAGCACCTTCACAACTACAACTATCCTGAGCCAGAAAAATAGAATTCTTTTTAGTCTGAATTTCTCTAACTTCAGTGTCTTTTATGACTTTTATCTGTAAGATGAAAGAAAACCTTCATCATAAATTCTGTCTCCATGCAGGCACATACAAACTATGAAGCCACAACCTCTTCAATTTTTCTTGACAAATTACACAGACTGAAATTCTTCAGCTCCCCATGGTATGGTAGCGCAAATTTTAGGTTTAAAAAAATGCACTTGAGAACCCCAGTGATATGATCCTTTTAAGTACATGGATTGACACAGGATCCAGTCATGCTTAAAAAGAGATGAGAATTCTGCTCTAAATGTCTGACTGTCATTTAACACTGAGTCCCTCTGCCCACACAGGTAGGCAGGTGAAGAAAAGGTAGGATTTTAACCCTGGTACACCTGTCTACATGCACATCATTACCAATGAGAAATCAAGTATTCAGAGACCTTCCTGGATTCTACTCTGGCTGTAGACAGCAAATGCCTCTATAAATCCCCACGTCAGAATCCTTGGATCTCCAGTGTAGGAGGAAGGGATGGGGATGCTCCATTAGGTATTTTTTTAAACTATGGTGAGGTCAGCTTTTCCAGACTATAAAGGAATTTCACCTTTCAGGAGCACAGCTGGACATCATGTTTGAAAACTTCAGCCTTTCCAGGAGGCTGTGCCCTCATGTCCCACTCAAAGGGCAGTTTAACCCTTCTGCTGTAAGAATGCCTCTTTCTTTTCTCATGAAAACAGAGAAAGAGAACAGGGAAAAAAGACCTCCAAACTTATAGACATACCAATAAAGAGAAAAAAATCCACTTTGAATGTTTTTTTACTGAAAAATCCTTTAATTAAAAAAAAAAAAAGAAAACAATCCCAAACGTAACAAAAAGCAGGGAATGAAGTGGCAGAAGGAAGGAAGGAAAAAAAAGAAAGAAAAAGAAGGATGGAAGTGGCGGAAGGAAAAGAAGGAAGGAAGTGGCAGAAGGAAGAAAGGAAGTGGCGGAAGGAAGGAAAAGAAAGAAAGAAAAGAAAAGAAAAGAAAAGAAAGAAAGAAAAGAAAAGAAAAGAAAAGAAAAGAAAAGAAAGAAAAGAAAAGAAAAGAAAAGAAAAGAAAAGAAAAG
>JACDOX010000026.1:5498976-5693970 GCA_014549065.1 Cardinalis cardinalis | reverse complement strand
AAAAGAAAAGAAAAGAAAAGAAAAGAAAAGAAAAGAAAAGAAAAGAAAAGAAAAGAAAAGAAAAGAAAAGAAAAGAAAAGAAAAGAAAAGAAAAGCCAAAACTGAAACCCACCAGAACCAACCCTTTGCAATCTGTGTTAAATTTTGAAAGGAAAATAATCTATATAGATATATATACACATCTCAGAGAGAGTGAGGGAAATCTTTCCATAGATACAGATGCAGAACCTGTATACATCCTCTATCCTATTTGGAGCCAATCCCTTGCAACCCCTCAATGCGAGCTCTGCAAGAGGCTGGGAGCTGCAGCCCCAGGACGACGCCCGTGGCACTCAAGGGCACCTTGCCAGCCCATGTCCAAACTGCCCCATGCTCTGTTTTCCACAAGCCTGCTCTGCACTCCTCCGCACACCGAGAGTGCCCAGCAACAAACTTAGCACTGATCAATCCCGCCTTGGTTTTTCTGACGCATCTCCATCTGCTTTTCCCCATCTGTTGTCTCAGGCTCCCCCTAAACTGTGAGCTTTTTTGGTGTAGCAACCATCTTTTACTCCCCTCATCCTGCCAAGCACGGCAGGGTGCTGCCTTGTGGCTGCAGCTACAAAGGTGCCACAAGATTGTAAATAATTGTTTTAAAAAATAAGACACCGTTTCAGCTTACCAAAGGCAGCACAGGTTTTGCTTTTCCTGACTGAGTTCTTAGCTATGAATTATTTTAAATTATTAAATGATTGAAATAAAAGCACTAAAGAAAATCCACAAAAACTTGTGCAAAAAAAAACTCCAACCAGAAACAAAAACACAAAACCAAACCCAACCTGAACCCCCACAATTCTTCCTACTTTTCTTGCAGCACTCAATATGCAGAAATTAATTTATCTTGAGTATATGATTCTGGGTTGTTTTGAAACTATTAGAGGTGGGGGTGGACATTCATGATGACAAAAACTAAGTCCATACACAGATGGGTGAAACAGTTTTGGACATGCAATATTTTCTGTGTCATGCAACTGTCTTCATACAGTCCCTTCAACAAAACATTTACTACTTTCTTCATGTTTTCATCTAATTTCCTGATGTTTGTTTATAAGCAAAAATAATGTCTCTCTACATAGGACTCTTCCCTTCTCTAGAAATTTTTGTCTTCCCATTAAATCTTAATTACATTCTCAGTGCTGCACTTCTGTTGTTAATAAGGGAGTAAAGAGATTAAACGAATGCTTTGCAGGATGTTTGTAAAATCACAGCCATCTTGCACAATGACTTCAAGCAGAAAGTAGAGACAGAAATTTTGGAGATGGAGAGGAAAGCTCCTCATACAGGCCGAATACAATAAAAAGTCCTTGAGATCCTGCCTGCTCAACATCAGGCTGCAGAAGGAGAGAAGAACCGACAGATCAGAGCTAAGCTTGGGAGTGGAGCATGAAGCCCCCCCATTCAGCTGACCAAACAAGGACTGCATCCAATTCCTGCCAATTTGCTTCTCTGATGCTGAGCTGTGCATCCTTCTTAAAGGACTCTGTCCTCTGCAAGTGAATCCAACCCAAGCCGAGGGGTTTTCACACATACAAATGCAGGGCACGGGCGTATTACTGAGTCAAAGCTGCAGCTCACCCAATAGACTACTCAAGTTAATTCTTAAGCATGTGTTTGCCTTATTTTTCTTCCCTCTAATGCATAGCACTCCCTTAATCAGTTTGGATTACATGAAGTGTTAGAAGAAATAAAAAACCCAAGAGAAATCCCCTAAGAAATTACAGACTCATATGAAAAATATCTTAGCATCATGTATATCTAAGCTTTTAATACAGTCTAACATTTTTCCATCCATGCAGCTACTTTGGGTAATCTTGTGTGTGTTTATTCTCTATTTAATTAATCTAATTCACACCTACTTGATAAATTAAATTTAGCAGCAATTATTGCCTGTGTCATTTGCAGTGCATTCCCAGGTCATGTCTCAAGAACTGCCTCAGACACAGAATAATAAGGACAAAGAGAAGATTCTTCATCTGTTTGCCTCTCCTAAAGGATCTGTGYGGGTTTACAGCATTTCTTCCAAGATTAAAAAAACTAATCTCATTCTTCTATTAACAAAAATACCTTCAATATCTTTGAGCAATGACAGCATCTTTCCATAGTAATAACTTCTTAAGGACATGGTGGTCAAATTCCCAGGTGGCACAAACCACCTAATTCAGCTGAAGACATGGCATCACAAGCACTTGCGCCACTTTACAGAACTTTTGTTTTAATACTGCACATTTTATTACATAGAGCCTGTGAATAAAATGAAGGTCAGAAAGTACAAGCATATGGTAAATGGAGCAAAAATTAATTATAGCCAAAATATTCTCTTGCAGAGCAGACTTATATTTATCTTTTGAGTATTGTGGCTACATTTAAAAAAAAGTGCATGCGCACTGCCGTTCACACACTGTTGATAAGTTAAAATTCGGGAAATAATACTTAGCTTTCAAACCAAATCCCTTTAAGAGCTGCAAAGCTACTTGCTAATTACCATATAAATAGATCACTGCAGCACAGATTCCTTGCACGCAACTCATCTGACACAAATATTAAATTTCTCTTAGAAGGCAACAGACCCACAGCATGTCATGACATTGACTTATATACGCAGGAGGCAATGAGGAAACGTTCCTGCACAGAAACTACAAGTGAATGTAGTATTGACAAAGAACATGATTACTGGGGGTAGTGGGAGACTCGAGTGCACTGGGTTTGCTTCCTTGCTCCACGACAGCATCAGCACAAACGCTTAGGCTTGTGCTTGCATTAGGCTGATGGAGAAGGGGGCTCCTTCATCCACCCAAAAGACAAGAGTCAGCTCTGCCCTTATATGCCCAGSTTCCAACAAAGCCATCTGAGACTCCTTGTCCCTGTGCAAACATTAATTCTTTCTCTCCTGTGGGCACTCCAGGCTTGCTTTTGGCCCAGAGAGAAAGAAAGGCCAGGAAGGACTGAAAGGCAGGGATGCAAAGTGGTGGGCTAGCTGGGAGCAGGATAGGAAATAGATCCCACTGGGGCTCCGACATGCCCAGGTAAGTTCTGTACACTCGCCAGAAAACACTGGTGCCAGGGTTGCCTTGTGTTTAGCAGGGTAAGATGGGCTGGATCCATGCCATAAGGCTTTGCACTACATGTGGCCATTGGCTTTGAAGGCAAAGTAAGACCAAATTTTTATTGCTGGCATCGGATGAGTTAGCTCCTTCCTTTGCATCAGTCCCTTGCTTGTAAAAAATTAAAAATGGTTCTATTCTACCTTACCAAGTAGCATGAAGGACTTAGCTGTCACAGGGGGAAAAACCAAGTAGGAGCAACACGCAAGGAAGTAGAGGCATAGTAGAATCCACATGACGATCAATGTAGAAACAAGGTTAGAAGAGCATGGTCCCATGCAAAGAGTGTTTTTTAAAGATTTAACTTTAGAGCTCTTCAAGCTCTGTAAAAAGCTGCATATAATGTGAAAGCTGTGATTAGGGGGCTCTTCTGATATTTAACCCCCAGATACTGCTTTATTTTTACACATGTATGGCTCCGGTTAAATTAAGCTCTGTGCATGTAGACATATGGCAGCACGATCTGTACAATTACACAGATAAGGTCACATACTTAACTGGCAACAACACTACTAATTTCAAAGAAGTTGTGTCAGTCTTCCCCCCAAACGAAAAACACTCTCATTAACATAAAGGGAAAGGGAAAGGAGGAAAGAGTAATTTCACAGAAAATAATTATGTTTGGTTATAACAGCGTAACTCTGATGGAAACAGAGTCGGAAAAAAAAGGGGGGGGGAGGGGAATAACACAATCCACTGTTAAGCTTAATTTTTGAACAGACTAGTTTAGCTGAACCGTGAGGTCATGAGACTTTGGGGGTAAAAGAGGTGTTGACACAATCGTGATGGAAGACAAAGAAGAATTAATAGTTGGTGATTACTGACATCGTTATGGCTTATGCAAACACACCTGCCTTCCCAGTTGCCTTCTCTTTTTATTTCCATTCCTGAGCTTTGTTATTTTTTTTAATACCCACATGCAGCATAGGTCAATCTAATTCTCCAAACAGGAAATATCAGCATTTGTACCAAGGATCACATAGCAGCTAAGAGTAAACCAGAACTGCATTCCTTGCCTCTAACTTCCAGTCCACTAAGAGATTTTAGAAATTCCTCACAAGAGGTGAAACATTACTCAAGCCACAAAAAGTGCCGGATCTAAGAAGACAGTATGACTATATTCACTGCACCTGAGCAAAAGGGGAAAAAGCTGGTTTAATATTGTCTGCTTGGGATTTGCAGCGTCCAACATCACAGACACCAGTACTAACTTTCACTGTTGAGCAAAGCATAAACACAAGTTACTTGATTGATTAAAAAGCAGTAGGAAATAAAAAGGAAAAAAGAACCCCGTCAACTACCCCCATCCCAAGCTTCCACCTCCTCTGGGCTAACATCACAGCTTTATTTTCCTCCCTGGCATCTCCCTCTCCAGACTCCTGCTCCTGCACAAATGCCACGCTCACAGGCTCCACACCTCAGCATCCCTAACTCACCAACTTAATTCCTCCTGCCAGAGTTCAGACTTGGACCACAAACAATTACTGTAACACAGGGACATTTGCTGATGTTATCATAATAATGTATGGCAGGATATGACAAGTTGCCATAGCATATGCATTGTGCATACATTTAACAGGGGTGTTACTCAGTACTTGTGGTACAATTTCACCCAGTAAGCAAAACTGTGCTTCTGCCACTGATAATAATTCTAACAAGAGAATTTGGCTACCTGGAAGTGAATGGAACAGCCCTATATAAAAATTAGTGCAGGAATAGTACAGCCTATTAAAAAAGGTGATTTCTTAAACAGTTCTGCCTAGCCATGACTTCTGGAAATTTACGAATAGAGAAACTGAACTGACTGATAAGGTAGAAAAATGAGTTTCACAGCTAAGTTGATAGGTGAAGTTACTTCTGAATAGGCAGAAGATACGCTCTGCTGATGTTTGTAACAATAATAAATGATTGATGTAATGCACAAGAACGTAGATTTATGAGATCAGTGGCAAAATTGTTGCTGTTCTAGAATTGGTGCTGGGACAGGAAAGAAGGGAGCTGTCTGGTTACTGGGCAGCAACTTCTTCCATCAGAAAGAAAACTCTGTCCCACTGGCCCTTGCCATGCTTATGCCCTTCAGACTGAAGTCTCTACTGAAGCAAACAGGATGTTCAGACTAAAAACTGGTGCTGCATTTTAAAAGAGGCACTTGATACCAGAGACATCCAGCAATCTCAACTGTATTCAGTGCTTCATGAATAAAAACCCACTGCTAGCAGAAGTCAGGTCTGTTCAAGAGAAATTATACAAATGGATTTATTATTTTATTAATAGCAGCCTTACTGTAGCTGCAACTGAGGTGACACAGCTCACACCTTTATCCTCTCCACAGATAACATATACAGATTGTGAAGGAAATCGCTGCCAGGAAGGAAGGGAGGAGGGAAGAGACATGCTGGCTGAGCCCAAATTTTGTCATTTTCAGTGGAATTAGTGGTCTGGCCATTAGACAATACCTACTTAGTCTAAAATTCTTTTATATTTCTCTTCATCCTACTGGAAGCGATGCTTCTCTTTTTTTTCTTTTTTTTTTTGTTTTTTTAATATGCCTATGAATACATGACTGTGAATACACATCTATTAATGTCAAGATGCCTGAAAAATTAATAGCTTGCATTTCCAGGGCATATTTGATCCCAAAACTGTCTACTATGAATTAATTTACAGAACAATCACATAAGGCAAGAAAATACTTCCACTTGAAAAAAAAAAANAAAAAAAAAAAGAAAACAAAAAGAAAAAAAAGAAAAAAAAGAAAAAAAAAGAAAAAAAAGAAAAAAAAGAAAAAAAAAGAAAAAAAAGGAAAAACAGTGGGGTGAGGTGACTCAAAGTCAAAAGAAGAGTTTGTGTCCCTGCTATGCTGCTGCTCAGCTCAATTTTCTCAGGGAATAAACATGCCCTGGCAAACAGATGGACTTGATTTACGTCCTCCTCCCTAATTTTTTTCATCTCCCCTTTTTTTCTTAATTTTTACTACTATTATTGTTATTATGACAAACTCCTTAATGCAGTAACTTTGTCTAATATGCTGTACAGTGCCTAGCACACTTATAGGTCCCACTGCGATTAAGCACACAACTCCAACATCCACGGTCCTTTGATTTTCCAGCTGTTAACCCCGGGCTCAAACCACTGGATATATGGTGTCTAGTAAAGAATAAGCATGCCAAAGCAGAAATTAAAGCTTTTAAAAAGCTCTAAAGCTCAATTTTTAACAGGGAGTGCATTACAAAGAAGTCATTAAGAGCCACACTTTTAAATAATAGAGAAGTGAAAGCAAAGAAAGTAGATCATTTAGCGTGTGTTGATACAACATAAATTACAGAGGATGGAAGCCAGTTAATGTGGAAGGGGAATTACATTATAAAATTCTGTATTAGTTATGGTCACACATCAGTGATGGATATATCAGACTGGACTCTGCAACTGTTGGTGAACTCAGCATTTTTACAAACAGTATTCAAGAGCATGGAGGGAAAGGGAGACCAATTCCTCAAATTTACCATTAACTGGAGAGCCCCACAATCAATGTTTTTGTCCCTGCAAGGTTCTCTCTACTCTTCAACAGGGCAAGGACACTTACAGGCTGAATAGCATTGAGCTATTAATGCTATGACATGACCTGCAGAGCTGATTTTCATCATATACACATGAGCTGCCAAAACCAGCTCCATGGCCAACACCCAGCAGGGAGACACCCTTCAGAAGGAGCACCAAGTGGGAGGGAGCTGACCTGCAATGCCATCAAAATCCAAAACACATTTTCTAATTAGACCACAATAGCACCTAAAACACACCATGGAGAAAGACTGCAGGTTAGACTTAAAAACAAAAAAAGAAAACAGCTAATGGCCTTCATTTACAAGATATGGATGATCTTCTTTCAGAGGAAGTTTACTAAGAGTTTAGCAGCATAGATGGAGCAGTCAGGACAGGTGAGTTTCCCTTGACCACAAGAACAGGCTGAGAAACCTAGAAACCCTCCATGACCACAGGGAAACCCTCCAGAGCCGCACAGAGCAGCCCTCTCCTCAAGGTCTGCTTGAACAGCAGCTATAATATTTAGGTGTGATAGAAGGATAATCCCTGCTCCATTCCTGGAACCGTTCATGGCCAGGCTGCACAGGCTTCTGAGCAGCTGGTCTGGCGGAAGATTCGTCCGCCCATGGCAGGGGTGTTGGAACTAGAGGGTCTTTAATGTCCCTTCCAATCCAAAGCATTCCATGATTCTATGATTTCTGGGCTGAAAAGAGGCACTGGGTACCCAACACCTGTACTGCTGGCAGCCATGAGGATGTGGAGCAGCAGCAAACCACTGGATCTGCCTGTGAGAGCAAAGACGTGTGGGGATTTCTCAGGACAAGCCAAAGAAAAGCAGCTATAAAAATCAGGATGCATGACAGGAGGGTGAAGCACAGTTTTAGTATGGCAGAGCAAACGTGGCTTTCAGACCCAGCAGGATTCTACGCCAGCTGGCTTTGTGAGTGCAAAAGAAAGCAAAGCCCAGCCGGCTGAGAAGAGCAGCATTCGTACCAATTAAATTCTGACATTCACTAACCCCATATTAGCTTATATAAATATTAATACTACTTCAGTGTGAAAATATCCAGAGTCTTCCCAAATCTAGGTGCAGATGTGACAGTTCAGAGACAGCTTCCAGAGGCAGAGTATTGTTGCTCTGCAAAGATGTACTGACCTACATGTACTATTTCTAAACCTACAAGTGCATCCTGCATTAACCACTACAGCAAATACTATTTCAGGAGTGCCAGGGGTCTGCCTCTGTTTAAATGGTGCCAGCAAAAGGCTAAGCAAGGTGTAAGCAGGTTTTCCAGACACACAAGCATAATTTTAGAGTAAATTAATTGAAAAGAATGTGCACAAGAGTGAAATTTGCTCTGTTGGCATGTTAGTTAAAGAATCTCTTAAGTAATCTACATCAGACTGAAGAGAAGCTTATTGGGTTTGTTCAAAATACGTTAACAATAAACAAAGTAATGCAATGGATTGAATGAAAATTTGTTTTTTCCAGAGTGCAGAAACATAATAAATCAACACAGTAAATTACCCCTGTGCTGTGAAATTAACACCCATATACATGAAATAGAAGAATTTACAGCTCTGATCAATCAGTTTTTTTATTAACTCCATCTTCTGTTTTATTTACCTTCCTCCACATGCCACTCACCCAAGAGTGACTCAGCTCAGGCTGAATGTGGCACTCCCGGGAGCTGGTCAGCCCAGCAGCTCTGCCATCCTCCCCATCTCACACCGCCCACAAAGGAGCGCAGCCCTGCGACCCTGTGCTCTGCCAAAGCAACCCTAAGCCCCCCCGAGCACAAAAGTCAAGCTAGGAGGGAAAGGCCTGGCTCTCCCAGCAGCCACATCAGGGTTTAGGCTGACTGCAGCTGCTGAAGATGCTGGGCTCCAGGAATGCCTCCATTGCTGCGTGTGTGTATACACAGCTGGGAAACAAATGCCCAGGGGAATGCCTTTCCCTGTAGTCATATAACCCCTAGAGTCACCTCAACTTTTTGAAAAACATGTTTCCTAAATCCCTCGCAAAACTGTGCTTTTGCAATATATTCCTCCTGCTCACTGTAAAGGAAAATCCCATCTTGCTCTCTTGGACCTGCTACACTTAGGCTGCAGCGGCCACCAGTTAGCAGAACAAGGCTGCCTTGTTCTCCAGTGTAAGTGATTTATGGTTTCACACATGCTCATGTGCTTCATTATTCACTTTGTACTTGTACCTCTGAATATCAGCTCATGAGATAAAAGTGCGTACCAAGGTGCAAACTGATGCTTGGCTGTATTTCAATAAAAATATCAAGGTGAGAAAAAAAAGGCCTTCATGGGAGGTTGCCCACACTGCCTTTCCAATCCTGACACACATGGGCGGGCTGTTCATGTTCTTGTCCTCTTCCCTGGAGCATCCATATATACCCCAAGCCCAAAGAGGAGGGCCCTTGCCACCATGTACTTGTGCCCCCACAGCAGAGTCAGCCCCCAGTGAGAGCACGCCCAGGGTGACTTCAGGGCCTGAATCTTCCTATTAGTGTCTTTTTAGCAGCTCTTCCTTCATTCCTGCAGGAGCAAGTCTTCATCTCTCTAAAACCCACAGAGCAAACAGCAGGTAATAATCCTGAAAGGTCTGAAGCCTGCCTTCAAAGAGATCCAAATGCACGCGATACATTTGCAGTTGGACTGCCTAAAATAGCCACCACAAGCTGTGCCAGTCTATAAAAATGTGGGAAGTGACAACTTGTCTATTAAGAGGTTTCTTCTATCTACAGACATGGTGTACAAGGAGTAATGCTGCTTCTGCTATCCAGATAATCAATCATGAGCCTAAGAATTGGCTGCAATTATGATCCTGAATTAGAACCAGGAACAAAACCTGGACTCCCTGTGTCCCTGCTTGATCAGACATGTAGTGGTCCATATGCCTCCAGAAACCTGTCTGACCTGCATTAGCTACAAGGCAGCTGAAAGTGAGCTCCAGAGGAAGGCAAACACGGTCACTGCTGACCCCCAAAGACAACGGAGAACATCCCTATGCTCCAGCAAACTCCCCATCTCTTCTTTCGCTTCCCACCAAAAGATGTAAAAAATGCAGGATGCTGCCTTCATGTTGACTCTCAGCAGTGGATTACTCACAGGAGTGAGATGCCAGTTTGCTGGCAGTGTTGAAACTTCCAAAGTGACACAGAAAATAAAAGATCCCCTTTCTCAAATGACTGTTCTCCCCCGACAGCAGGAGCATGCTCATTCAGCCCACGTATACAGCAATCGCAGCATATTTGGGTTCACATTAAACCTTTTCATCTTGATTATACAGCATGCTGTCACATTTAGGGCTGCTGTGCAACGCTCTACGTGACTTACTGCTGTGCTGAATCCCAGCAAGAGCATGGGACTGGCAGGCTATGCACCTCTCCTGTGTGTGCACAAGTCTCCTGTACAAAACAACTGGAGTGTAAATTACTGTCTTAGAGAAAACCGGCGCACTGCAGGGAGACGGCTGAAAGGAGCCTTGTCAGAGACCCCCAGGGGCACTCTCTAGGAAAATCCATTATGCTTTTATTTCTCGGACATCAGCGTCCTATCAGGAGAAAGCCTTCTGATGTGAAGGCCTGGCGCTCCCCTTTGGGAAAAGGGATCTCTGCACACACACTCTCTGTCAGCCTCATCGTTTTCAAAACAAACTCCAAGAGGCCACCTTGTCCAGTTCTCACTGCTCTGCATTTGGCACTGAATTGGATACAAAAGGGATGATTTATCCTCTCTATAACAAATCACGGCCAGTCACTAGCAAGGATGCCCACTGAGTGTAAGGGGGGCCCTTTGGGAGWTGCCCAAGCAGCAAAGTTACTCATCCTGAAGCCTTTAAGCTCTCAGACAGCAATTTCCACAGCGCAAATGAAGATTAACCACAGTCAGTGTTAACTGTGAGAATAAGATCTCACTGCTAGGGAAGAGTGTCCCGCCTGCTCTGCAGAGGGACAAGGAGCCAACCCATAGGGTGTGCCACCAGGCTAGGGTGCTGCAGGGCTGCCACATGCCCTGCTCCAGCCCTTGTCACAGGCTCACCCTGGCAGATAAGCGGGGCTGTGCTGAGCAGATTGCTCTGCAGGAGGAGCTGATGGAAGGGAAGCACAAGCATTAAACACTGTGAGTCCTAACTCTGCTACTTTGCCCAGATGGGATTTATGGGGTGGGGAGGGGGAGAAGGGATGCAGATGGAAGAGCATCTTCGGCCATTCCAAGTGTTAAAAATAAGTGAGATATGCGCCTTAGGGCTCAGCAGATTGAACACAGTGATTATACATTCTCCATAATTCTTCACCTGGGCTTATGCCTGAGAAGATCCTGACCCCTTCTTATGCCACAGATTGCAGTAGGAATGCCCAACCAAATGTTGAAAACCTATTTACTGAACATCATTTCCATACACAAAATCAAAAATGTTCCCTCTCACATCTATTCCTTCTAGTTTTTTAGCTGTTTAGAAATTTACAGAAGATATAAATAAACTTTAAAAAAAAATCAAAACCCCACAACAAAACTAGGAGCATGAAAACAAGCAGAAGCACTGTTGGAATTGTGTGAAAACTGAACTATCTTCATAAAGATCAGCATATTGCTCCGAAAGACCCCCTCGACTCTCCAGCTCCAGATCATGCTGGAGGGTCCCCAGAAGCCCAATGAGTGAGAAAAGCTGGGTGCATGCTGGAGCGAGGAACACCAGCTGCCAAGCACAGGTAGGTACCCAGCAGGTGCCCACCCATCCAACACCTCAGGCTACATCTCCTGGGGCAATTTCTTTATCAGCCTTATTCAGCAAAGGCATCTGGGGTACAGACATGTGCACAGCTGCTCTGCATGGGTGCCATGCTCCACTGCCAGCTAACAACAGTATTTTAACTTAAAACAATCACCATTGCTGCCACGCTGCACCCACAGGCTACATCCTCAGCACTCATAAATCAATGCAAACACATGGATTTTTTTTAAAGGCCAAAGGGACGTTTAGGTCACCTAAACTGTCTTTTTTATGTAAAGCAAGCTGTAGAATTARATCCACCTACTTAAACGTGGAGCCTGATTACATGTGCTGGCCAGCCATCATGTCACTCACTCCAGCGGTGCTACACCAGCTAATAAAGAGTGAAACAGGGCTCTGTAACTTGCAATAGCTTGAATCTGCTTCCTAGCATGGCTCTGCAGACTCAGGTCAGCAACAGCCAGCAGTGATTCAGTGACCCAGGGCAGAGTGATTGTTGCAGCAGCACCTCTGCAGCACATCATCTGCCAGCACCTTCGCACACCGATGCAAAGCAGAATGCTTCAGACACATACAAGATGCTTTAGTCACAGAAGTCACCAGAAAACAGAGGTTTGGAAAACAAACCAGTGCACCCTGAAGGGGTGAAAGCAAATAAATATGTAAATTGCATTCTCCCACTGCCCGAGGCAACAGGGTTTTTTACCTGTTTTGGGGTTGATTACAAAGAAGTTCTGGGGATTTCCACTTGTAATCCGGTAAGTCAGTTTTTCATTAGTGCTGGAGTCAGGGTCCTGGGCTTGGATCTGAATGACAGATACATCCTTTGGGGAGTTTTCCATGATGACTGGGTAATAGATAGGCTCAGAGGTGAGAGGGGCATTGTCATTCACGTCCTCCACTTCAATGTAGACTTCAATAGTAGTGTAGAGTGGTACAACACCATGATCAGTCGCATACACCGTCAACCAGTAGGACTTGGTCGTCTCCCGGTCAAGAATATCTGCTGTGTAGATAACTCCTGCAGAAAAACAGCAAGCAGAGGATGTCACAAATAGGATCAATAAGACATCACATCTATTTTCACGTGGCTGTACTACAGAGTTCAGCATATAACAAAGGCTCCACCCATARAAAAATTCAAGTGGTCCAACAAATGAAAATAGAAGCCTGAGCGCAGGAACTGTTCTGTAAACTCAGCTCAACAACTCAATCCCTTGTCTCAACAAATTGAGAGGGAGGGAAGGTAAAAGCCTGGCTCTTCATAAATGCCCTAATGCCACAGCCACTTCTTTGCTAGAACTGCAGCTGGCAGAGTAACAAAAGAAACACCATCATTTTTTGCTTTGTAATGCAAACTTGTATAAACCTTGGTAGGGAGCGATACAACCACTGACAATGAATTGCACAAAAAAAAAAAAAAAGTGGCTTTTCTTTTCTAGTTCCTGCCCGTGCTCTTGCTAAAGAAGAAAACCTAGGAGGCAATTTAAAATAAATCCATCTAAGTTCAGAAAATAGGCAGTAAATTTAAAATTGAGCTCACTCATTGCACAATGCCAAAATCCTGGATGACAAGCAATCAAAAGCTCCCACAGTAGCCCTTAGACAATGAATATAACAAATATATTTCTATCCTTGTTTATCACAGAGGAAGGAAAGGCTTGGCCACTTCACCTACTGGTGTAAGAAAACATAAGTTGGTTTTCCACCTGGTCCTAAGAAACAAAAGAGAAAGTCTGTCTGTGTATAAGGAGATGAAAATGTTCTTGATATATGTGTCACAGAGCAATGTTCTTATTTTGATGCTGGCGTGATTCTGGCTCAGAGCCACAGAGAGGGACTGAATTACCAGCCCCGTGCCTGAACTGTCCTGGCACGAAGGGCTTCCACCCACCTCATTTCTGCATGAAGTGCTTTCAAAATCCATCCTCCTCCTGACATGAACACCTGGTTTGTGTCTGGTTGGAACCAGATGACCCATCAGGTCCCTTCTAAACCAAACCGTTATGTGATTCTCTGATAAAGCAGAAACTCTGCCACTCTAAGACTTGTTTGGATTGGCATAGTCCAAACCTTCACTGGCTTAAGCACTGACCACGAGTGCACAGAGGACCAAATATACCAGTACCACACACAAAATCACACCAGCATCAAAATAAGCAAATGCACTTCCTCACGACTTCTATCACACATGTATCAAGAACATTTTCATCTAATACAGCATTATTAAATCTTGAGAGACACACTAATGCAGTGGATCTCAAGCTTAAGGAATACTCAAATGGACTGTTTGCAAACCACCAAATCATGTCATTAGTAGATGGGAAATAATGGAGAAATTGCAGGGCAAAACAGGAACACAAGAAACCTGAATTCAGTTTCAGATGTGTTTGATGCTTAGAACAAAATTACCAGTTAATCAYTGAAGACAGAGCTGCTCTAAGGTCAGAACTAATAAAAGCTAYGTGTGTCTTTTTGGTTTCGGGGTTTTTTTAAGGATCCAACTGCACTGTTTCCATGACAGTGCAGCTTCTCAGCTTCAAGTCTTAAAAAAGTTATCAAGGTAGCACAGAACCCAACCACAGTCACAGAGATGCCACAGGCTCTTGCCTTGTAAGATACATATTTTTTAATACTACATTTTTTTTTCAAGTTTTAGATTTTTTTTAAATGTCTTTTAATGCTAGTTTGAACTGACAAGTATACTCCTAACATTTGATCAGCCATATAATAGAGGAAGGGGAAAGGGGCCGCACCGATTCTGGTCATATATGGGCTTAGGTCATTTCACAGTAACCTCAGATCTATGTCCTTCTCACTCAGATGTATTATTCACCCATCCTAGGTGAGCAGGGCAGCACTGGATGACAAAAGCAGAGTGTATTCTAAATATTCTTGTTGGCAGCAGCCTGTGCTATGTAATGAGTTTCTRTAGAATCACAGGTGAAAGATATGGTGAACTGTGATGAAAAAAGCCTGCAAGTCCAGAAGAGAAATTACACTGCAAAGATGAGAAGTGCCCATAACAACCCATAGAAATAAATAAATAAAATAAATCCACATAGGAAAGAATCAGGAAAAAAAAAGATGAATATTAGTGATAATAGAGATGATGATTTATTCAGAAGACAAGAAGAATTATTTTACATCTTTAAACAAAATTAGAAATAAATAAGGTTCTCCCCCAGTGAGAGTACAGAAGGTTTTAGYAGATTAACCTATGTTTATGAAGCTGAATTTCACTGATACTGAGGTGATAATAAATCTATCTTCTGAGTCATTCCTTCATTTTATAACTCCTGGCAACAGTCACTTTTCATTTCTGTATTTCAGAAGGGAAGGATCATTGAACAAGCATTAGCTACTGCCAACAGGTCTGCTACACTGGTTCTTGCTTTTACTTTATTAAAAGGTCCCAGATACAATTAATTCCTTTTCCTCGATAAGTCTTGTCATTTCACCTGTCAACACCACACAGCAGCTTGATGAGTAAGAAGACTTTTGTTCACTTCCAGGTTTTCCACATGGAAATTCCTTTCATCATTCTGGGAATACATTCTACCACGCTCTTCAACGTTCTGTACAAAATGCCTCCTTGCTGTACACCGATATATAAAGGTAGTATCCACAAGAATACACAAGCTGCCCAAATATTTAATGGATCACTCCACACAGGTGGGAATGACATCCTTCCAGAGGAATGTCAAATGCCAGCTTCACATGAGGTGTTAACCCTTGAGAGTAATGATGATATTTGGTCATCAACACTGCCTTTTCATCACTATGGTATGAATGCAAAGTGGTCGACAGAGCTGAGATCAGGAGCTGCAAAATATTCCCCGGGCAGTCCACAGATAGGCGCTCCCTCACTTTAGCTGAGAGAAAGGAGGGGAATATCTTGGATAAAATCACAATAAATTCAGAAAACACATCACTTACTTCAAGGCTCATAGATATTAACAGGTAATAGCTCCTGCTATTAGAGGAGCAGAAAGAAGGAGAGGCCTTTGGGAGCAGATCTAAGGGCTTTTCTTGGATGGGTTTTTGTGGTGCACTCTTACAGCTGCTTGCCAATTAAAAGCTAAATGTGAACAAAGTAATGATGCCTGAACTAAAAAAATCAAGAAGAAACAACTGCAGAAATCATGAAAATTTCAAGAGGACTAAAACCCAAAAAGTTACAAGATTTTGCAGACATATTTCTGAACAAGACAGATAAAAACAGATGTTCTCATCCACTGGGATGCTACACCATGGAGGCACTACAGTGTTTTTACATGAGATAGCTGAAATCCAAGCACACATCTGTGAGCCAGCTCTTTATGTCGCCCTCAGCTGGATTTTGCAGTATCCCTGAAGGCCTGAAGCCAGCACCACCTGAGGTGCAGGGCAGCCTCAGAAATAAAGCCTGGCAACAATCCAAAAAGCAGTGCCACTAATATGCTTGCCACTGCTCTCCTCCAAGTACATATGCCCCACGCAATTTGCCAACCACCATGTGCATTACAAACACTGTAAGTGAAAAATAACAACAGAGTGCACTAGTTGCTGAATAAAATCCTCAGCACATTTATATGTAAATTGAGTGCAGCCCTTGGGTTCGGCAATGTGCCAGCAATGTGAAGGTTGTGTGCTTGTTTCTCTTTAAGGCTTGTTTTCCCTCCTTCCCTGAGAAAATAATGGGATCAGGTTTTCTGTATGACTTCTGCAATTGGACACAAAGAGACATAGCGTTATGAAGGACGAAGGTTAATAAAAAAAAAAGAAACTATTAAAGGGGATGAAGAATCGGGGTTTCCCTCTTTCTTCACCCACTGATTTGCTGTACATCTGTCACCAGACCACTTCAAATGATGTGGTCCACCCAAAAAATATCTGAAAGTCTTCTATTTACCATCACGATGAGGAACCTGAGAGGCTCTTAAACAAAAAGGAATTAGAGAAAAGTATTATTTCTTTCATTGCCTCGTTTTTGCCCCCTGTTTGTTTACTTTACATATTTGACAGCACTGTGTATATAGGTAGTGTGATGGATGGACCTGCCACAGCTCTTTAAGAGAATGTTTACTGGAGCTGTCAGCCTGGCTGTTTACATAGGTGCCCATTGCCATGGATATCTGCTACACACATACGGTCCTCCTAAAAGTCAGATCATCCTTCATGAATACCCTCAATAGCACAAACATTGAAAGTAGTTCAACTCTGTTTAGTTTTTTCAAGGCAAGATTAAAAGACAACTTGGTGGTCTGTAAGAAGCTGTGCATGGAAAAGTCAAAAGAGAGTAACAAAGCTCTTTAATCTAGCTGAGAAAAGCAAACTGAGGTCTGATGGCTGGAAGTCAACGGCTGAAAAAGGAGAGTGCAAATATTCAACAAGGAGGATATCTAGCAGGAGCAGTTGCTTTTCAGGGACAGGTCAGAATCTCCCATCATCTGGCACCTTGGTACTGAGACAAGACTACAGAACCTATTCTTCTACCCAAGTTATTGGCTGAGCTGCGGAAACTAACATAGAATGTGATTTTGCTAAGTGACTCAGTAGCCCATGTTATAAAAGTTGCCAGTAGAAGTAGCCATACACTTAGTAAACGATGAACAAGGTATGGGGAAAGAAGACTGACTATGAAGTATCTGCTACTCTTCCAAAAACTACCACACAGAAATGCCGCATAAAACCACTTAGTTCTCTCCTTTTCAAAATACTGCAGTAGTTTTGTAGGGAGACATATTGCATCAGTTAGCAATTGAGAAAAGTCTCAGTGACAAAAGATGTTGCTTATTTTCCTCAACCCTTTTCAGGAGTATGAGCTAATTGCACAAATGTGCACCTCAGACTGAGAAATCAGGAAAGGTTGGATAAGGTGAATGGCCCACTTATTTCCAGAGCCTGGCCCAGGAGCAGCTGTAGAGGCGGGCAAGAAGGATGGGAGGCAGCAAAGGCAGAACACGCCCTCATCACAAGCTGCAGCACAGGATGGAAGGGACACTACAGTAACACGCTCCCAGACACTCCCAGCTACCAGAGTGCAGTATCCCTATTCCCACACAAGCCAGTTCCTTGCTAGTGCAAATGCAACGTTCAGTGGTTAAAGTCACTATAAAAACATATAATCTTCAGGGTGACTGAAGCACTGAGGTTACCACATGCAGCTTCCTGACTCCAGACTCAGGATACCAGCAAACTCCCTCCATGTGCCCAAGGGCCACATCAGTTTCTGCTATGAAATGCTAGAAAAGAACATTTCCAGAGCCCCCATCTGCCTCTCCCTCCTCCAGCTTCCAAACAAAGGGGCTCAGTGCAAACCAGCTACAAAGCAGAAGCAGGTTTCTCCCCAAATTAAAATGACAGAACTGAGGCCGTCAGGAATGCCTACTAACAGTAAAGTACTTTGAGGGCTGTTACACCCCTCAAAGGAAGAAAGAGAAAAATCACTGACTCCAAAATGCTACTAATTATTCATGATCCTTTATCAAAGACTCTGTGAATCTCCTGGAAGTAAACACAACACCTTGATTGTCACTGAGCTGTCAGCCAAAGGTCCTCGTTTACATTGCCTTGATGGGAAAGAAGCAATAAATAAAAGTAGCTTGAGAAGAAAACAGTTGCATAATGAGTTTTTAATTATTTTTTTCTGTCTAAAATACAGAGGGGGAAGAAAGAACTTACCTACCTCATCTGGCTGCACCAAGGTGAAGGCTTTACATCTGCCTACCCACGCTCCTACCCCCAAGATCTGGCTGGATCCTTCCCTCACACGTCGGCACACAGGGGAGCCATGGAAAGATTTGTGAGTGCAAACGCAAATGTCAGAGCTAATTCAGGTTTCTTGCATTGAGCAGAGATGTGATTTTTGAAGGACACTTAGTGGAGAGCTATTGTACAYAGGAAAAGTTTAAAAAATGTTGCAAGCCCATTATTCATCAAACCAGTGAATGTAAAATCAACCAAAATGTCATGATTTGCAGACAGGAATTTCACACCCAATTAAGAGAGAATATTTATGATTTCAAGAAAACTAACATTATACCTAACTGATTGTTTGGGGTTTTTTTATTTAGGTCCTTCACACAGAACAGTTCTGTGTGCATGAAAGCAGAGTGCATACATCTTTTGGGAAGTATTTTATGCATTAAAGGGTAAATTGTAAATATAACCCAAAGGATTAAACAGATTTATCATAAGAAACACATGAACCTGAGCGCCAATGCCAGACCRATTCAGCACACTGGGGCCACTGAAGCTAGTGGGAATCAGAATAAACCATAGATTATATTGACCCCTTTTTAAAGTCTTCTCAAGCCATAAATAACCAGGGCCAGTTCTGCATGTGGGCAGCGGTGGTATCACATCAGCCACAAACTCAAGCGGAGCGTGAAGGAGACCTATCGCTCATCCCCTCCACGGCTCGCAGCCGGCAGCTTGGAAAACCTGCCCCCTTACTCTGGTGATTAAACGCTATTCCAAGGCCTTCATTTAAGGCCCCCCACTGTGCAAAGTGTGCCCTCCTGTTTTTATTTTATTGCACAAATTTTGTAGGCTTTACTGCATATTAAAACACAAACTCAATTCCTATTGAAGCAAGAAGAAAAATCTCCACTGACTTAAATAGAGATTAGATCATGCCCAGGAATGAGTCCAAAAGCAATATTAACTTTGTGAGGCTATACAAACCTACAGCTTCCTAATATTCCTRTGTCTGGTTGAAATACAAAACATATATCATAAACAGATCTTGTTAGATAAGGAAAGGCAGGTTACATTCCTGTCTAGGGCTTAACTTCTGATTTTCTCTTTTTTACTGATGTTTTGAATGTACAAATTTACTGTTACCTCAAAGTGCAGTTTCTGTGGTGAATATCACATCTGAGTTCCCAGAGCAGTAAAAGAGACTTAGAAAGCCAATCCTCAGCAACACTATTTACAACACTGAATTAGTCTGCAAATAAACCTTTTACCATGATATTATACATGATATCATGACCATCACAACCAGCTGGTATCGTCTCAAGGATGTTCACTGTGTCAATAAATGCAGTATATCTGCATGCAGTAGATAAATAGGTAAATAATATACACTTTACAACACAGGCTGCACCTAACATGCTACCATGTGTTTCAGAGGCATGTTCAAGTTGCTGCCTCTTCCCAAAGGAGGGAGCACKGCTGCTGCTGCCGTGAGCAGAGCACCAGCACACAGAGGGGCTGTAAACCACTCCTGCTCAGAGAGGAAACCACCACCACCAGGCAATGCTTTGGACCAAACACAGCCAGCTGGGTTGAAATCCAGCTCAGATATATATGGAWACTCCCAAATTTTAACGGCTGGAGCTGATGGTCTTTTCCAACCTTAACGACTCTGTAAGTCCTCTGACCTCTAAGGTGTTGGTCCAGCCAAAGTTAGGGAGGGATACTCATGTGACTTAAATGCAAAGTGCAGCTGCAGTTGTGTTCTGTCAGGGCCATTAAATCAGGTACAGCCCATCAGCACAGCTTAAACTGGCAGAACCTCGACACCAGGCTGGGAAGGGTGTCCTGGCCGAGCAGGAATTCTGGCCAGCCCTCCCTAAAGTGGCAAAACATAAAAGTAACCTAATTTACTTCAGGTAGAGGGGAAGTTCAACAAACTTAAAGCAATAGGCAGTTCAGGTCTGGCCACTGCCTTCTCAAACAAAAATTATTATTTTTAAAGGTATTTTATTTTTTTAATATTCATATATGAATACATTAATATTTATGAAGGCATTAGTATACATATATAAATATCTATAGGAGCAATGTGATTCCAAGGGTGAATGTTGCATACTGAATTGGCAGTGCCACCCACTGTAAGGACTGAGTTTTCTCTGGAGTTCTAGCACATCTCCCCAGGTGTTCCAAGGCTGACACCAGGGCTGGAGAACTGCTGCCACAAGGGCAAACTTCCCAGTGAAGCAGCATTTTAATAGCACTGAAACAGAGGCACATCTCAGATTAGGTGCTTGACCTTCCAGGCTATTTATATTTTGAGTTTTGAGGAGAGTTTCTTCCCTCTTTACCTTGAAATTACTTAAATTCAATGCTGAGTTCTTCTGCTTGCTTTATTTGAGGCCAAGGGGGAGGCTTACAACCTCACATCAAAATGAGCTATCACTTAAATACGACATCTTCAAGGTCACTTACACATCAATTTCAGAGCAATTTTCCAAACATATCATCAAGACACTGAACCAGAGGCTTAGTCAAATAAATTCTCTATCTTCTTCCACTTATGAATTAAATGAAATAAGATCTGCCAACATTTTTACCTGACTAGGTTTTATTACCATCTTTGTGTCTTCCATCACATCCCTCTACTTATTTTAAGAAATATCCATATTCATCTTGCTTTAATATCTTTTGCTTGGGGAAAAATATTTTAAAAAAATCTTATATGGATGAACAAAAATTACAGAATGGACAACTCTGAAACAAACTGCCTTCAAAAGCACAAATACAGGAAAGAAACCTCTCATTTACGAATAACCTCTATCAAAGCTTAACACACTCCATCACTGCCAGACAATGCAATAAAACTCAGCAATAAAACCAGGCTGAGGAGTCATGAAGCCCCACTGAAGACTAAACTGCTGCCACATACCATTCCCTACTTGCTCCAAGTGCTTGAGAATAATGGGGCAAACCATGATGCTGCTCTGACAAAAGGGATTTGTTGCCACCCTGCATGGCTTGAGCCATACTGTTCAACTTTTAGGAATCTGGGCTGCTACTGGCATCCCTTTAGTGGTTGTACATCCACCTTACCCTTTGGTCTCAGAAGCACAGCAAAATACAACATCAGTGCACTGAGTGAACTTTGTGCTGTACTTTGGATATGCACAGACTCAACTTGTCAGCCAAATGGGCAAGAAAAACAAACAAAAAGCACAATTTTGTGGTTGTAGCAGATGTAACTATCTCAAACTTTCACAAAACCTTGCAGGAAGATCTACTGTAGGAATACATTCTCCATGTATTTCAGAAGAACAACAGCTGATGGTATAATTTCACTCTACCGACTGTGCTTTTTTTTTCTTTTTTTTTTAAAGCAATTGTGGGTACAGCACTTCTGGCCACACATGAATTACAAACTGGGAACTCACTTCATTATTATAGCCTCTCTGTATGTATTTTTCCCCCTGAATCTGATTGTACCTACTGCAAATGACAACTTCTGCCTTATTTTCTGAGCACTTCTGGGATTTCAAAACACCTTGCTTGCCTTGAGCCCACCTGAGCAGCCTTCCCAACCAAACCAAATGTGGGAATGGCACCAGGAGAAGTTCTCATCAAGGATGAAAGCTATTAACTCTCAATAATAATCTGTTTCAATGGGGGCATTTTTTCTCAAAGGTTCTGGCTAACGCCCAGAGTAACCCAGATTTTTCACACATCCTCTTTAGTTGATTAATAAAGAGATCAAAGCCCGACCCATGTGTCCTCTGCCTGCAGGACTGGGAAGCTATTTTAAAAAGAAGGGTTTGCTCCTGGTTATTTTAGAAATAAGATCATAAGTGCAGCAAAGCTGAAGCAGAAAGAAAAGATGGAGAAAAAAGGCAAAGCATGCTCAAAAGGATTCTGATGAAAGTCCTGGCAAGGGACTTCTGTACCAGATCCTCTTCCTTTACAGAAAGATCTGCATCTTTTGTAGTCCCTACAGTACAAGACATTGCTTTGGGAGCCCTTCTGCAAAATCTGTGCCAATCTGCTTCAGGTGTTTTGTACCAGTAGCGAGGGAGGTGGAGGGAGGCAGAGGCAGCTCTGCAGGGGAGYCTGGCTGCTGGGGAAGGCTGCCCTRGAGAGCCAGTAATCCTGCATACCAAGCAGTGCTGGCCCAGGATGGCTGGCCAGAGCAGACAAGGAAATATTGGGATATTCCAGCTAGAAAATGTCTTCCCCTTTTCAGTTATATATATTATACTGAAATCAGAGTACATATATTTTACTGGAAAAAAAGTAATTTTCCCACTCACTCCCCTGCTCTGTCCTTTTTACTTGTTTCTCTTGGCCCAAAGCAAAAGAGCAACCCTATGAAAAAAGTAACATTACTCTGGAATCTGCCTTTATCTCTCTATCCAAACATTAACCCAGAGGAGCAGTCAAAAAAGAGAGAAAAGAGTACCTCTCAAATGGCTTAATAGCCATGCTGCCTCTGAACATGAACACGGCAGGAAAGAGGAGTGTGATGCACAAAGCCAGCACAGGAGCATCATTTAACCTGCCCATGTTTCCTTTCCTCAGACATATCACACATGACTCTGGAGTCAGTTTTACAAAGCATGTAAAAAAAAAATTGGAGAAGATGAACAAAAAAAGGCTCCAAAAACAGTCCGAGGAGCAGAGACAGTGATTTATAGTAAGGGAGTTCAAGATTTCAATCTGCTAAGCTTATTAAAAAGAAGATGAAGAGGCAACTTGATTAGAAAAATCCATGTAAGGTTCATGGGGAAATATTACTGGGAAGCAAAGGGCTCTTTAATCTAACAAAATAAGGTGGAGCAACTTCTAATGATTGGAAACTGAAGCCAGGAAAAATAAAATTAGCAATCAGCTTGATGCTCTTTATTTTTATTTTTTTTAAGCAGATGATTAATTCCTGGAATAGTCTCAGACATCTGCAAATGAGAGCTACAAACTGTTGAGGGAGAAATATTTCATAGCAAATATATGCTATGGTATAGTTAGAAGAGGATCATTTAGTAAATATAAAAGKAATATAGACTAGACAGAGATATAAAAGGGATAAGATCAAATTATCTGATTTTTTCTGGTTTTAAGCACTACAGATCAGTGAACACTGTCCAGCTGTTTTCTCCAAGGAGCTTGGTAAAGAACCATTTCACTTGTGATGCTGGGGTGCTGCAGGGCTCCCAACATGCCCAGCTCCACTCCCATGGTCATTTTATACTGTCCCAACAGCTTCATTGCCAGCAACACAATGGGGAGAAAACACATTTAATGAAAAAAAGAAGCTCCTGGTATCTTCTTGCTTCACATATGAGGGCATGAAAGAAACTGCAGAACCTGCTCTAGAGCTGTGCATCAGAAGCAGCGCAAGTGCTGGAAGTGACCCCTGGTGAGCCWGGAGCAATGCCCACTGCTCCTGGCCAGGCAGAGCATCAGGTGGGAGGCACTGCAGGGATGGCAGACAGGGAACASCTTGGTCTCAGGTTACAAGATGCTCTCAGACAGGCAACTTTGTGGCTTTGTGAGAACAACCAATTGTCCCTTTGTTTCTCTGAGTGAAATTTCCAGTGGTAAGGACAGTATCTACTTCATCAATATTGTAGCAGAACATTTCTGTTTTGCAAAGAAGACACTTTACATGTCACTTGACATGCAGAATGGACACACTGATACCTGAAGTTTTATCTGGACCCATTTTCAGGACTTTTCTCAGGCCCATAAAATGAAAGTTTTTTCACTATATCACACTGGTTTTGTGTACCAGGCACCAAGGTACTCCATGGCAAGCATGTCAAAAAAAAAAAAAAAAAGTGACTTGTTTGGGATCAGTACTACAGCTTGAAATTGCCCGGAAGTAAAGCATTTCAGTTTTTCTTAAGCATGCTTTTAGGTGTACTCTAGCCTCTTTTCTCTAGAGAAGCTGAGCAGGARACTCACTGCCTTTCATCCTTCTTATCCAGAGCATGTAAAAATACCTCAAGCTGCTGCTTCTGCCCTGGGCAGAAGTTTCAGCAACTGCAGCAGAAAAATATTCAAGAAGGTTGCCTGCAGGCCAAAATTTTCTTCAGATCACCTGCTGACATTGAGAAGATTAGGAGCATTTCTTTTGTTTGCTTCAAAAAGGACAAGAGATCCTTTTCACTTGTTGAACATACACAAGACTCTCCCTGGTAGCATTTCTAAGAACAAGAATGATGCTAACGCCCCAGACCGTTTTCACAAATGGGAACTTAAGCTCCTCAAAGCAGTCCTCATGAGGCACCTTCTGCACAGATGCTGAACATCTGCAGGGAAACCACACTAACATGATGTTTTCACTCACAATGTCGTTCGGGATTTAACTAAGTAGGGCCACAAGCCCCTGTGGGTAGCTGGTAACTGATAGCTGAAAAGCTGATACCCACCAAATCATACCAAAACCCACCTTSCTTAAAAGTTTGTGGGGTTTTTTGGGGTTTTCTTTAATGTTCTTATTTTGTGTGAAGAAGGCATGATGACCCCTCAACTCTCTTGAAGCTGATTTCCTAGTAACTACCCCACCAGCACACACCTTTCACCAAAAACTCCCACCGGTCTTCAAAGGCTTCTCACAATTAAGCTGACTCTCTCTTAGTATGGAACAAAGATCTGCAAAAATTGCCAAGTGAAGCATCCCTGATGCTTCTAAGGGTCTTTCTAATAATAAAGTCTTAAGAGACAGCTACAAGCTTTGTATGGAAGGCACCTCACCTACAGCCCTATGTGTGACTGCAAAAAGTGAATTAAGTAGGATTCATTTCCATGCTGGATTTTTTCCAAGTCCCCTTGAGCAACCTCACGGTACCTCCACAGGAAAAACTGCACATGATCACCGAGATMGTCAGAAGTTTAATTTTCTACCTTTCATACAGGAAATGGAGCAGCAGTTATAACATCAAACCTAGCACAGACCCTGCACAAGCAGACCATAATTACACTTCTGTCTCACTCTCCATACTCTGTGTGGTAATAAATCCAAGGTTCAAAGAGTATATGGGAATATGACAGTATACTGGTGGTAAGCACCAGTTTTCTAATCTTGGGGAAGCATTAGTCTTATATTTATCTTAAAAAATCTTCCACAGGTAGGATATTCTTCTTTGGAGAAGGGAACAGAAGGGAGAAGAAAGCTGAGATACACAAGGGACTGTGGCAAATGAGAGCCGTACAATAAAAGCTTTGACTCAGACAACTCTATCATGATTACTGGGAACAGTGCCAATGACTCTGTGGGTGCTTCCTTTTGGCTCTAAAGAGAGAGAAGCAAACAGATGTGCTCTAGCTGCTGCACTCCAAAGTATAACCTTTCCTGTAAGACATAAAGGTCAGCCCTTATGCCACTAGAGTCTTCCGAAGCCATGACACTTCCTACCAGCTTCACCTGTTCAGAGTTCCAGGAGATGTTTTGGCTCTACTCAGGTCACTGGGAAGCAAAGTGGGCAGCCCGGCACTAAAGGGGTGCTGAGACTTCAGCATCCACCCAGATGTTTCCTTGCTATTAGGGCAAGGCTCGGATGCAGTCTGTAGGAGTAAATATTGCCTTCCCCAGGTGGTGTATATATACATGCACACCAACTGCAGCAGCTCAATTTTCAAGTGTTTTATGATGAGGCGAACTGAGGTCCCTAAAGAGACAAGGCAAGTGAGCATCCTGATAAAGTAAATAATGAAATGTTGCAGTACCAATATACATTGTGTGATCCCTTGAGGGAAACCACAAGCATGAGCCCTAATGAAATAAGACACAGAAAATAAGGACTTTGCTGTGGACACAACACTTATGTGCTCATTATGCACTGCAGCGACTTCTATCACTTTATCACACCTAATCATCATGATGAAATGTTGTATATATRTAGATACAGGTATGATATGTATAAAAATGCACGTACATACACACTCACAGACACATATATTTCAAAAGAAAAGGATGAAAAGGAAAGGTGATTTATTATTTTCTGTCAATGGCCAGACATAAATGCATAGGATGCTTTCTCTGCATGAATTGCCTTGCAAATCTATCACTGTATGCAGTTAAATATATCATTGTAAGCTTTCATAAACAGTTAGCATTTGAATCTGATTTGCAAGTATTTCAGCTTTAAAAATATACTTGTATTTTATGCTTCAAGTTCTTAAGCATTCAGTAATACCAGTGTGGGCTTTTGCCTAGGGCTAATTGATAGACTGCACTTACGAAAAGTCTATTTGTCTGTTTACACACCATTCTGAAATGGAGATTATATTTTCACTGTTTGAAATGCATCAGTTTGAGGAAATCATAAAATACAATGTAATTATTTATTTATAATGCAACTTTGCTGACTGCAAAAGCAATAAACCCTATCAAACAAAACTGAGGAAATTATCCCTGATCCAAGAGCAGAAGCATGGTTCCCTCTAATTGAGTTGCCTTTGCTCTTATCTTCTCAAGATCCCTTAGATTGTTTTCCAATTTTCATTTCCATTTCTTCCATTAAATGCTTCTAACCCATGACCTCCATTTACTGCCATCCATTTATCTTCCATTCTTAATTGAGATGCAGCATGTCCACTTGTCCAGCATTGAGCACTAAAACTCTGAAAGCACACTTGATAGGTACTGGCCTCTTCAGGAAAGCTTACTTGGGAAAGTGCAGTCCAAGACTTGATTCTTGAACAGGTAAGTCTGTTCCGTTAAACTTGAGTTTACCTTATAAACATACTGTGGTGAGGACCAAAACCCCAACAAAAATAATAATATCTTTGGTTTTATTTGCTTTTACTGCTACAAGATGGAATTATATTTGTCTTGACCCTGGGAAGGTACAGCATAACAGGGCCAGTGGGAAGCAAATATATAAAGCAGCTTTCAGCAGTCAGTCATTTTTTTACTTTCAGTTTCAAATRTGATGGTTTGCAATCAAACTCTCTCCCTCAAGACCCAGTGTACAGGAATTTTTGAAGGATGGCATTCTTTAGAAAATAGTCAAACTTTACACAACATCACTTCAGGAGGTCTTGACAAACATTTATAAACTACCAGTAGCCAGGTGCTTCTGCACCTATTTAATGGAGGGGTAAGCCCACCTTCAGTCAGAAATACAACAGGAGGTAAAGAGTAAAGCTCCAGCTACCAAGCAGTCATCATAATCTCACAGAGCACTGCTAAGCCAACGCACGAGAAAACCAAACAGTCATATCTTAGCCTCTTGGAGCAATAAAGTAAAATTAATACAGCACCCCAGGCTACTATTAAATTGTAAAATGTAAGAAAACATACTGTGGTCAGGCATTCAACCTCTCTAAATAGATGAATCACTTCGTACTTATTCTAAACTACTAAATGTTTGCACCAGTGATCCTGAGTAAAACACAAATTCACAGAGATCCTGAGGGTGAACAAGAGGAAAATCTGTCATTCAAAACCATCATACCAGGAAAGCTCCATAGCCAAACTGCCTGAGTGGAACACACTCCTACTTCATACTCCAGGAGTGTGAGTAAGAGCCTGAATAAGAGATGTGGGGCTCCAGGCRGCTCTTCAAAATGCACTTTATTGTATCTAAGACGCTACAGCAGTCCAGGGTCATGGGTGACAGAGCCTGTGCCTACAGCTGTCAGCTCCAGCTGCAGGCAGGCCTGAAGACCCTTTAGTTTAGACTACATTACATTATATACTTTTCTCTGCTGAGCATCWTAATGCAGAAGAACCAATCTATACCTTAACTTTTACCTATAGCCTATCACAATGACTATAATGACCATGTTTATGTTACTATTCTCCAATCACTAAAAGTTAGTATGTTCCAGTTTAAGTTAAAAGTTGTTTTTCAGTTTTCTTGCAGTGGAAAATTCTGAGACCTTTTTTCCACTTGCAGCATCGGCAGTCTTGTTTGCCTGTGGTATCTTGTTACTTGGTAAAAACACCTTGTTTGAAGTGGATTTATCCTTTGCTCTAAGCCATAAAAACCCCTTCTAACTAACATACCCTTTGCCTTCTTAGTTATCCAGTAAGACTGGCTCAGCAATTCTTTTCCTCTAAATCAAAACTTGCTTCCATCTCGATTTCGTTCTCAGGTTCTACATTCAGAGATCTTTCTGCCAAGCATACGTATCTGTGAGACTTTCTTGTCAAACTTTCATCCTTCCCAACAGGTGTGAACTGCAAACGGTGCTGACATAGCCAGATGTCTTTAATTCCAGGTCAATGCTTGTCACTGACAGACTGGTACTGGTGCCAGTCCGGCCAGGAGCAGGCCAACTGGACAGCACCAGGCTGGCTGTGCCCAAAGGCTGCCCAGCAACAGCACTGCCACAGTGCTGCATGAGCAAGTGAGTGCCAGGCATCTCCCCTGACATTCCCAGGGTCAGTCCAAAGTTGAAAAGGAGAGATTGCAGAATTTCAAGGAATGTCTAGAAGTAGTCAGGGGCAAGAAATATGGGCTGCTCTTGCTATTTGAAAGAAGGTGACAGGCAAACTTCTCYGTTTTGCAGTAGAGTCTTCCCAAACAGAACCAAGGAGTATTTTGCTATGTACAGGTGCCATTTCCACATAGAACAACAACCAGGTATCTAGATGGCTCCCAGCTGAGCAGAATATTAAACTTCATATTATAGCCATTTGTAAGACACACAGTATGCCGGAATTACTGCTGCTGTCTCCTTGTATCTGGATGTGTGATGGGCACAATGAATCCTACCTCAAGCTATGTCACCCATTGCCTGTATGCCCAAAGTGACACTCAAAAGCTCATGTCTGAATAGCTGCAGTCACAGGAATAAGCTGGCTGAAAGGATCTCTGGAACTGTTAACTGGAACTGTGACCATGCCACTGAAAGGCAGCACAGACTTTTCTTCAATCGCAATTTGTAATGCCAAGAGGAACTGTGGTATCAAGGTTTCTGATCCCGAATGCTGCCAGAGAAGATCCCAGGAAGACACAAAAGCATTATCTGGCTGGTCAGTAAGTTTTAAGCAATGCACTGTGGCATGCAAACCAAGCTCTGAAGGAATGTTCCTTGCAATGGACTTGAAGGCACAACCTGGAAGTAAAGCAGAGGCTGAGAATGAGGAGACACTGGAGATGTTCACTGCAGAAGGCACCACTTTGAGGATGAGAGGGGAAGCAGCAATGGTATTGCAACGACATTGGCATTCCCAGCATGAGCGTGCCTCTACTCACTCACTACCAAACAAGCATCTGGTGCCACCTAATTAAAACACCAGTTCCAGAACGTGACATCCAGCATCATGAATCAAATGAAACATCTGCTAATTCTTACAACAGCCAGATAAAACAAGCCTAAAAAAGGCAAAACAAACACGCACACGCATTAGTAACTTTGGCACTGACATTCCGACTGAACACAAGAATCGCATAAAATTCCCACATTATTAACCAGTGCATCTTCAGTTTAACTGACTGACTGTGCAAATTTACTACAACACATGTTCAGCTGCTCAGTGGGCAAAACTGGATCAAGTTTTACAAAGTGGGCAAACACGCCTCACTGCACAGCACTGCTCTGTGGAGGGAAAGCCTCCCTCGAGCTCATGCAGTCTAATGGTGCAGGCTATTAACTCAGGTGATTAAAGGACTGGGGATTGCAGAAATCTCAATACATGGATGGCCTATTGTAGCACAGTGCAGGGAATGTTTTCCCCAGTGACAAACAGATGCTTAGTTTTTATTTCTGCTATAAATAATTCTGGAGGTTTTTAATAGGTATACATAATCAGGCATTTACATGGTTTCCAGCAGAGAAGCAATATTAAGCTACTACATTACAACCATTCATATACTGAACACAATGCTGAAATTACTTTTTATTGTCATTATTATCCAACAATCTCTACAATATGCATTGTTACCGCAGCAGTAAAATTATTAGACTCTGAGAATTGCTAGAAGTCTGTAAGTAACACCATGGAGGTGAACCCTTGGCAAAATGAAGTATTTAAGAAGAACTTCATATGGTCCCATTTTCTGAACACCGTGGGCTCCTGAAAACAGAGCAGGGACACAGTTCAGGGACTCAGTTCTGTCACATTTTACACGATTTTTTTATACCAAGAACATATCATGTACATGGTTTAACCCTACCAGTGAATGTAATCGACATGTGTGTGATGACATTTCTTGAAGTGCTCCACCTCAACACTATAATAAATCTCATTAGCAATTTTGTTTATCTTTGCCTTCTTTCTTGCACAAGCTTGACGTCCATCTTGCATGGAATTTATCTTTCTACCTGATTCTCTACTCTAAGACTCTGCTCACAAAGGCATCTGGAAGTGCTGCAGAAGGAAAATCCTACAGTAACCCTTAATGACCTATTTATTCTTAGTCAAAGAGAAAAAGTCAGTTTTTGCTTCCCCACCCCCATGATGAAAGAAATAGGAATTTCATGAAGGGATAATACACAAGCTGATTGCAGCAACTTGCAAATGAACTAGCAGGGGGTGTCTGGGAATAGACAGCAATTTTCATTCCAACCGGAATGGAAATTTCTACATTAAAGGGTATTACTTCTGATCAGCCAGCATGGAGGGGGAAGCAATAAAAAATGTGAAATTTCTAAGTGACTGGGACCAGGAAAAGAGAAGAGGAAAGCAACTGAAGCTGCAGCCTTGCTAAATGCTAAGAYGAGGGGGATATGGAGAAGATGCAGCTGCCAAGGCAGTCGCTGAACAACACACTTCAGAGATAAGAGACACCAGCCATTCTTCGAAATAATTGTAGCTGCCAAGAGCTATTGAGAAAAGAGTGAATCGAAGGGGATAGAGGGGTCAACTGCAGTGAATATGAAAACAAGTCAAGGCCAAGGACAGGCATGACGCTTTGGGATTTCGCCAGAAGTGATAATTTGTGGGTTTAGTCAACTGCAATCTCAGTGGAGTAGAGAGGGCAAAAATTCTGAGAGAGCTGGCAGTGGGAAGATGAAGGCAGCSAGAACACAGAGGAGGAATAAGGAGCTTGGGTAGGAGAGAAAAGGCGAAGGAGCGCCTGGAAGCAGCAGATATGCTTGGAGAATTGTGGGGTTTTCCCTGTGCAGGGACACAAAGGCAGAACTGAAAGTTGAAGAGACGCCAAGAAAGAAAATAGGGTTAAGTGAGGTGGCACGAAGAACAGTGAATAAAGGCCACTAGGGATTGAAGGAGGAGCAAGTGAAGAGCAGGAAGAATGAGGTTTGTCCATCGTGGGTCTCACATGAAAGAGTTAAAAAAAAGGATTTCTATCTCAAGGCAGCAGCAGTCCCTGCTCCTTGGCCATGAGGAAGAGCTGTACCCTCTCACTGCTTCTTCTTCAGCTGGTACTCTCAGGCTTCTGTGAGCCTGTGGGTTGGGAAAAGGGGTACCAAAATCTCTCAAAGAGAAATGGCATCCTTTCACATCTTCTGTTTTAAAATATGAACTAAATTCATACAGCATTTGGGTTAAACTAGGTACAGTATATTCTTATCTCCCTATCCCCTCTAGCTGAAGCTCTGTCAGGCTGTAAGAAGCAATGACTTCGATTCACTTTTATCTGCACCTACGACACTCACAGAGGCGTAACACGTASCAGTCCTGAGAAGTCTATTTACCTCATTTTCCATTAAGACCACAGCAATAACCTCTAAGCAAATGTTGCATGAAATCACAACACCATTCATATCAATGCTGAATCTCTCGTGCCTCTGAAAAAAAAAAATCCAGATCTCACCCTCCAGCTTTAAAAGTATCCTGTAAGGACAGCTATAAAACTTCTCCACTGCTCATATCATCATATATGTGTCAACCAGATCCCTATTTTCAGTGGACATATTTATTATCAACCTTGGGATACAATTTCTTATGCTATTTACAGAATAGAAAAATATGTCCTGACAGTTTATAGGGGAAAAGGAGTGTTATGATTAGACAAGGACAACACCATTACAACCACAATTACAACAAAGCTGCACTTACTGACCCCAGTAACAAAGGAAGAGTTGGAGGGAAATTCTGTGTAATATTTTATATCCGGAACTAATTAAAGATCTCATTCCCTAAACAGCCAGATAGAAAACATAAGCAGTGCCTCCAGATGAAGGATTCCTATTTTGATGGTTACTGTAATGAGCACATTCCCAAAGGAAAGAGCCAATAAAAAGCATCTCCTATCTGGAGGATGCTGAATGAAAGTTGGACTTTTCTTAATTTTACTGCAATTCCTTACTGCATCGTATCAGTCTCCACCAAAGGTCTCAGTTCAATTTTTCTGTAATGAATTTGGAGACTCAAAAGAAAAATTCCATCCCATCTCAACCAGCTAGATTTCTCTCCTTGAGTTACAGCTGACAATGACTATGAGTAAAACACCATTTTTTACATCACTCAATGAAGATTTAATTAAAATTTATTAACTTGAGAGAAATTATCTCCTTATCACCAACAGACATTTAGAACAAAAATGCCTTTTATTGTGTTATTAAACAGTTTCAGACGGAACCATCACTACAGCACACTGCAGTTCAGCTACCTAGTGGCAAATCAGACTGATCTTTTTCCCTGCCCCACCTTTCTGTTCACATGAAGTGTGCCTCAGCCAAAAAAATAAAGGTCACACTACTACCTTCTGCAAAATTTTGTACATACACTGATAAAAAACCACCTAGGTACCTTGCCCACTTCTTACAACTAAAAAAAAGCAAATAACAGGGGCCAGGCTGGGATGCACCAAGCCCTGGATCATGTGTGCTTTGAAAGGATCTTTGGAGTCACTTATAGAAATGATAGCTGCAGCTAAGATGGTCAGAGGGAGAGCACACAGGAGTAAAAACATTTTAAAAAGAAACTTTTAGAAAAGGAGAATATTTAAATTGCCAGTGAGTATTATGACAGGGAGTTAGGCAATAAGGAATGATGGAGTTGGAAATGTAAACTGCAAACCAGGAGAACACCAGGCTCTGAAATACAAACAGGAAGAGATGAACRTGTTGGGTAGATTGCCAAGATGCTACTTGAGATGAGGGATGAAGGGAAGAGTTATTAGTGACCTGTCTAGCCCCTTCAGTGACAAGGAAGAGACAGAAGAAACTAAGAAAATCCCTCACCTGAGGGACTTGAAGGGATGTGCTAGATATCTGATTACAAATGAAACTCAACCCAGTGTAAGAGCGGTGAAATAAATTATGTCACCAGAGCAGGAATCAGGCAGGAAAGAGAGACATGATGGAAAAGGAGGAGAAAAAACTAACAGAGATTTCCCAGGTTAGATGTCAGAAGAGAGCTGTGGGACCAAAGGTTGGTCAGCCAGAAGAGGCATGACGTGACACAGCTAAAAGGAAGATTAAAACATAATCAGCAGTGCTCTCAGCACTGCAACTTTTAAAATATGATTTTACATGTGGGGTTCCTTCATAATGTCCCTCTTGCACTGCATGGAGAGGAATGGGGACCACAGATAGAAATATAACCATCATGACCACTTACATGCTTTGGGGTTTTTTTTAAGGAGTAAAACTGAAAAAAAAGAGGCAGAATTGTCAGAGAGACAAGGAGAAAGTTTTTCTCTTTGGGGGTGAAAAGATACTAGGTACTGGGTAAACCACAGGTAAGCACAAAAAGGGAGAGGTTTCCCAAAGAGGGAAGGCTCACTGGGCTGAAGTGGTTAAGATCATTAAGAAAAGCAGAGCCAGGAATCAAATTGCTTCAGTGAGAGAGAAAGAACATTCAAGGTGAGYGACAATACACTGGAATAGGTATTTACCGTGGCAGACTGAGTGGAGAGGGATCATTTAYGAGAGCTTTGAAAAACAGTACAAACACAGCAAGCAATTACACCACAATAAATAAACCAGCAGCACACGTGCAAATGAGGCATCTAACAGAGTGTGCACAGCAGATACAGCAATTGCCAGGAGAGTCGATATTTGAGGGCCCTCGAGGGTGCATCAGGGATGCTGTCCCCAGCACAGGCAGAACGAAGCAAGTGCTGCCCTGCACAGCCCTTCCTCTGCTAATGTGCTGCATGCAGATAAAAATGTCAAATGTCTAAATTGGGAACAAAAAAGGATGTTTTCAATTCTCTTTCTCACTGCCTTGAAGATACCCTGCAAAGTTATGCAAACATTTAGTTCAGGTTGCTGATCATAAAAATCAATCCACTTCCATTTAATGGGATTTAGCAATTAGTCACATCCTGGTTCCAGTAATTTTGCATGGTTTTCTAAGCATCTCTCAAACACTATTGTAAAAGCACAAATATCTGCAATATCATAAACCTACCTCCTGCAATGTGGTCCTTTTCTCACTCTTTATTACTAGAACAGACTCTAGATGACCCAAGTCCTATAGATGGATTCCTGTCTACGTATGTGCCACCAGCCACAGTTAAACCACTCTTGAGTTTGGTCTCATGGAATATGGCTATTTTCATACATTATCTAATCTTAACTCACATTTTTACCTGGATTCAAAGTCCCCACAACACTCCTGGCAATCTCATCACCTGCTGTGGCTGGTAGCACTGCACAACTCACCATTCCCAGGCCTCACCTCTTCCACCAAGAGCACACTTGTAGCCTGGATAGGTTAAAAGTTGATAAAAACAACCATCCTCTTTCAGTAAAAGCTAGGCACAAACCCACAGCAACACGACCAAAAACCTGCTATCTGTATCTCTGTCTTGAGTTCAGGAGGTCTCAGGTCAGGGCTGAAGTTGAGGATGATCCCAGGCACTCTAGATAAGATTTCTCAGTGAGAAGATGAAGTTTAGAGAATTAATAATTATTAAGAATACTTATTTTTTTCAGAATCCATCATTTCAATCATTTTTGGCATGGCTGACCATGGAAGGCAATCTGAAAGCATTCTTAACTTCATGGCTTCCCTGGAAGTTGCTAAACAAGTCTGAAAACCTCTTTTTATTTCCCTACTCATTTCCATCTCTTCTTTATGTACTGGCTCTTCCTTTGGCTGCTTAGTGTCTGGGAGATAAAACAGGATAGTTCATGCCTAGTAGAAAAGAAATCACGTAGGACTGAAAAGGTGTCAGTCAAAGTGACAATCCCTGAACCCCTCACAGCCCCTCTCCAAGCCCTGGAGGAATTGCAGCTGTCCGGTTGCGCCAGAGCTTTTGCAAACACTGTTCACCTGTCGGAGTCAAGTGTGCAGCATTCCCCCCATCACTGCCTGTCCCCAGCAGCATCTCCTCCTTAGGACCTGCCATTTCCACATGCACAAAGCACCTACCCTCACAGCATCTCTGGGACTCCCACATTTCATGTTGCACTGCAAGGTGTCTCTAGAAATCCTGTATCCTAAATTAATAGCATATACAAGTGTTTGACATAAACAGGACATCTTCTATCTACTTTTTGCCCATTTATGATGAGGCTAGTGAGGGGAACCTACTTTCTCTGATGTAAAGCTTATATGCAGGTTCACTGACTAAGCTAGAGAAAAGCCTCTGTCTTTACTCACAACCATCACTACTCTGTCAAACTGTCTGTCTCAACTGAAAACAATCCTCATATTGATTGGCACAGAGATGGGGTTTAAGGCTGGCAGGAGGATAAGCACTTCCTCACCTTAAGCTCAGTGATTTTGACAAGTAAATGTGCTTGGACAGTTACAAGTCTCCTTTTACAAAGTCAGTTTTCAGAATAAAATAACCCAGTAAAGGCTCTTCACTGACAGTCACAAATAATTCCAGCAGCATAGTTATGAAGTGTCTAAAAGATGTTTTAACCTGTCTTGAATAACCTGTGTGACATCTTTGGCTGTCATGAGAAGGAGAAGGAATAAAAACGTAAGTCACAAGCATGAGGGGGTTACTCTCAGAAACTGGAATGGCAGGCAGTCTAAAAAAGATATACAGGAAAAAGCAGAAAAACAAAAAAAAAMCCCACAGCTAGGAGAGCCTGTCATGATGAAGCGGAGGCTACAGCAATAGGCGTCTCCAACCCAGGAGTTGAGTGCTACTCATTGTCCTCAGGACAGAGAAATCCCATGAGAAACAAGGTGCTCATGTCCCCACATCAGCCATGTGTAGCTGCCAAGAAGTGAGCACAGCATTAAACTTTTCTAGCCTGAATACAGCTGGGGAGAGGCATGCTATAAGTGAACTGAAAATGAGCCAGGCAGTCCTAAAAACAGTAGCTTCAACTTTTCATTAATGAACCCCTCAGCTCCTCCAACTCTAAAATCCTCTCACAGTCTTGTCTTCACCCCTCCAAAACACGTCTCCATGCTGACCACTAATGTGCCACAGCCACCAAGCCACACTGAGCCTGGAACACAGAACACAACCATTCAAATCACAAGCATAGGGAGAGCCTGCACTCAGGCTTATCATCGTTACTTAATCACATGTTAAACAAGCTAAGAATTAACAGTTAACACAAGAAAAAAGTTGGCTTTCCATCAAAAGCAATTATAATTAATTCCTAGGAAATGTATTTCTGGATGCCAAATCAGATGGAGGAATCAACTGGGGGATAGATACGCTCCTTCCATAGCTCCACTCGAAATTCTAATTAAGAACAGAAATACAAAAGTGGTTGTGGTGGAAAGGTTAATAGAAGAGGAGGGAATCTCTAGAGACACCATGCCAGATACTCAGTCTCTCTTTTTGGCTCCTCTACACTTTTCCCTTAATAGACACTCCCTAGAGACACAGCTATGCAAACACATACAAACATACTCTACCACATGGATATTTTAGCAAAAATAAGATGACCACAAAATCATGTGCTCTGCAATACTAGAGATCTTGTGGCCAATGTGGCTTTAAAATCATGGACTCTGCTGTAGTAAAAAATCAGCTGCGTTAGAAAAGTTGAGCTGCTGGGGAAAGGAGAGAAAGGAGAGATCTGTAACTCTGAGGATGCTGAGTGTGCAACCTACTCCCCAAACAACAGCAGCACCGAACAATTACAGCTCAGACAATAGGAAGACGGTGTGCAGCTCGGAAGAGCAAAGAATGCTTTTCAGCTAAAAAGCCCCTTTCTTTTGCACAGATTCTGCTGAAATATTCATAAGATAAAGAGAACCTGCACAGAAGAAAAAGCTTTCTCGATGAAACCTTCCGCAGGGAGCCAAAATAAGAGGCAAGTGCTTCCAGCAATGTTTTTCAAAGCTAATGCTCTCCCAACAAGCATGCAGAAAGAAAGTTTTGAGATATGGGAGAGGAGAAGATTTTCCTGACCTCCCTAAGACATGTTATCCTTATAAAACCCTCAAGACTGAATTGGATGTCCTCAGTTTGCAATTCCTGGCTAGGTTTGCAATAAACCTGACTGCAGTACCTCTGAGCCATGAACTACCCCTTGTATTTGAACTGCAGTTATTCCAAATACTGAGAAAAATACTTTCAATATCACTGCTGTGAAAACCTGGGGTTGCTCACCATGAGTAAAAACAGCCAGACATTTTTGAGGACAACAAAAAGAAGTTTTGGGGCAAGCTATGAGAAAGATTCTTTTTGCAGAAGGCAAACTTCTGCATCAGTGAGGAATGATCAACCTCTACTGCTATCTTCCAAATCCTTGCGCATATGCTGCACAGTCAAGAATTCTGAGGGAAGATAAAGCTTACAAATACCTATGAAACATTGTTTTGGGAGAAAGAATTACAAAGCAAAGGTATTTTTATAAACTTCCACTTAAGATATTTTCATATGATGAAGAACCTACCCTGAAAAATCACACCACCATAGTCACTCAGACCCACCCATGAATGGTGYAGTGGTCACCTAACAGCTTAAATTAGTCTTGTAAAAAAACACCCTTGTTTAGTATTCTTATTTGTCTCAAATGTCATTCATCTGGAAGTAAAGCAGCATGGAAGTCCCACTGCCTGTCATTTCCATAAATATTTAGGCTGTTCAACCAAAGCATTGTGCATAAAAGCATCTTTGCTTTCTACTCTCTCTCCTACACACCACATTTTTCCCGCAAAATTCATTTTATGCTTTCAGTTATAAATACATAGTTCTGTCTACCTGGCACTTCAGATAACAGAGGTCCCCATACAGCACAGTCTGCCTAGACCATGTTCAACGTCAATCATGAGGACCTGCTCTCTTACTGATGCTGGTCATCTCACCCGTGGTGGAAAGCCAGARTGATGAAGTACTTCCACATACAAGGCAGGAAGACAGAAGTCACAACTCCATCAGGTTTCCACACCTCAGTAAAACACCATAAATAAAATATTATTCTAGCAGTTTGGGGATCAAACCCAGTAAAAAATGACATCCACAAAAAACGGATAAATTTTACACAAATTGATGTTATTTCATGCTTTACTTCTACTATTTCAACTAACTGAAACAGGTAAACCAAGCGATAAATAGGGAACTGGCTGCACAGAAAGCTGTGAAACGAGGTGGAGGGCTTTTGTAAAGCCAAATTTTCAACTATATGATTCTTTTTTATTTTTAAATTTAAAATCCCATCATTCTGGAGCATTTCTGATGCCACAGAAAGCAATAATCTGTGAACAAAAAGTCTGCCCAACTTGTAGTGCACACACACTGGTGTACAGAAACCAACACAGCATCACACTGAGAGTTTTAACTTCATGAGGTGTATAGTTGAATTAAAACACACACAGGTACATAACATTACACCACACAGGCACTAAACCTAAACTAATATTTAGCATCCTATGATGTAGGGCAACAAAAACCAGGTCACAAATGTAGAAACTACCTAATGCAGTATTTATACCAATGAACTTTATTTTTTATGACACCTTGCAAGACATAAAATGCTTTAGAGGATTAAATAATAAATGATAGGAGAGAAATGAGAGGGAGAACATTGTAAGGACTTAAATTTGTATCATCTGATGAAATATAAACCGACAGGAACTCATTGAGGGAGGAAAATACAAAGAGGCTGGCCCAGATAGGGAAAACTGCAGAGGCCCTTTAGTGTTAATAGAGCCTGTTTCTTTGTTTTTATCTTGAATCTTACTTTCATTCTAGCATAATACAGTATTCAGAGGCCAGCTAAAGGGTAAGAGCTTTGTCAAAGGACAGCATTTATTAAGATATTATCAAATGTTCCCCATTCATGTTCTGTGGTGTTTTCAAATCTTGAATAATATTTATTATGAATTAAAAAGCTTTTTTAAGAAGCTTTGCAGCTGGCAGGTTGTTTGTTCACTGTCAGTGCACACAATGGAGAACAATGGCACACAGGCACCACCTGACTTTATTGGAGAATGGTGGCTCAGATATACTTCTTATAGCTATCATCATAACATAATTTATTGTTATAGCATTGGTGCTATGTTATTGATTATTTTATTTGATTTAGCATTAAATAATTGCTTATACTGTTATATCATTGATTGCCACCTGTGCCCTCAGGATATCAGATGCTCCAGTGATGCAGAAACATCACCTCCACAGTGGTATCAGTCTCCATTTCACTGACAATCAAACTCAAAAAAAACGCTGTCACCAGATCCAGTGAATTACTGTGTTACAAAAATCACAAAATACCATGTTTCCTACCTGGGAGTGTATAAGGACTTCTCAGTGATGCCACAACAGGCTGGTTACACCACTCCTGCTGTGCTACCACACACAGCACTCACAAGGTGATACTGCATAAATAACAAGTATTTTCTTAACTGCGGCTTTCAATTATTTAGAGATACTTGGTGAATGCATTGCTAACAGCTGTTTTATAAGAGATTTCATGGTACCACACACCTGGTGCTAATGCTTCAGCATGTCTAAATGGTTTTCTAAAGATTACACAATCAAACATCGTAAGATAAAATCACTGTAATTGGAGCCCTCATCAAAGAAGAAATTACCATTACACTTTACAAACCAAACACACGACTTTCCAGGGCTGAGCAAAAGGTAATGTTATGATGGCCATAGAGCTAAAAGATCTCTCCTAACCTCACCCCAAATATAGGGATCYCATTTCTTGCTGTGATTCTGTAACAGACTTACAGGGTCTACCTGATAATATGAAACATAAAACCTATCTCTGATTCACCCACTTGATTTTAGGCTAAATAAATATTCTGGCTTAATATCCAAAGCAGAATAATATTTCAAACACTGTGTCACAGACCCATTTCGCTTTTCTGAAGGAAACTCTTAGATTCAAAATTTATTAGTGACCATAGAGTCATACCTTAAAAATGGATTTTCTCAGCACTGGTACTATGCTGAAAGCAATTATTCTGATCCCTAAATACTACATAAATAAGTGAATATTTTTTAGATGCTGAATAGAGAATCGATGCCAGATAACTTAGTTTCCCACAGGTGTTTTCAATAAAACAAGCTGGATAAAAGTAATGCAACACAAACTTGCTGAATAGGGTGATGGCTTCAGGGAATTTGCTATTAAAACAACACACAGGAATTGCACGTCTATCTCCAGGTTTATAATCTACCAGGAAACCCATGTTAATTTTTGCATGTGTTTAAATGCTGCAGGATTACTTTGACTATGATTTGCACAGAAATGGTGTCTGCAGGTATTCAGGTGTACAAATATCCATACTGGGAGAAATCTTAGGTTTGCTGAAATTAATACCAATCTTGCCACTAACTTCAACTGGGATTCTGAACACAAATAGATTATGTTAGATGAGATCACATTAGATCATGGCAGATCAAAGACCACACAGAGCTGAATAAAAAAGAAAGGAGATATTTGATGGGCAAAGCCATGGACACACAGCCACGTGGGCAGCTTCTTTGGAAATCCCACAGGGTCAACTGTGAGAAGCCACCCTTCTCCACAATTAACTCCTAGGAAAAAGACCATGATATTGGCCCAAAAGTAGCCTCCTCCCAAGGGTCATTCCACAGGGGATCTTCAGGGTGAAGCAGCCACTTCAGTGTAGACCTTTCCACCACCACCAAGATTAAACACAGAGTCTGAGGTTGGTGCGAGTGAAACTGAATACCCACTGGCTCCTTGGAGTGACTCAGTTAACACTGACTGAGTTAAAAGAAAAGTTGTTCTGTTTAACCCCTCTCCGTTGTCTTCTCTTCAAGGAGTTGTGCGCCCACTCCAAAAGGCTGGAAATTCACTGCTTTTATTAAATCACAGCCAATTACAATGGTATTTATTAAAACCAATAACTGCAACTGGTAAGAATCCCCCTGTGCTTGTTTCTAGGTATTTAAATTAAGTTAAATGCACAATAAACTTTGCATTGTTTCAATTAACATGACCCCTGAGTTTTTAGACATCCCGTAGGCAAAATTCACAGACTTATAAACTTCTATTAAACATGAACATATGGTGGACTCGGCATCCTCTAGTGTTTCTGCTSTTACTGAAGGGTTATGAAGAGCCTTGCTGCTGCTAAATCCACTAAAGCAGCCTTACATCAAGCCAAAATCCTCTTTCACCCCAAGGAAAGGTGCTTTACTTCCAGCAACAGCTCTGGTGAAATGGTGACAGTCCCACCAGTGGGATATTTGCTTCCTCTATGTCCTGGCACATGCCAGGCTCTGGATACACCACCGGACCTGCATTTTACGTAGCTGATAGGCCAATGTTCTGGTCCCTGGGCTACTGCACATTTCACAGACCTCAGAATTCACCAGGGATATGGATTTGCACAGGCTCAGCAACATGAGAAAGTCTCCTTACAGAGAGATATCCCCTCCGCTGCAGCTGAGGAGGTGTTTGCCGTGGCTTCTTTCCAGCACTCTTACTGAAGGCTCTCAGAGTGGTACCCAGGCTCTCTCACCCACCCAACAAACTGCCTGTATTCAAGGAGAGACCCCTCGCCTTCTCTTGGCTCAGTCCTGCGTGAGCCTCCACTCTGCATCAGCTTTCCCTGCATTTGCATTCAGGATAGAAGCAAATCACTGTATTTCTCTGGCCAATTCTTGATGTAGCTCTTCTTTCTGCCCTTCTTTTTTCTAATCTCATTGCAGGGTTCAAGTCAATATCACATTCAGACAAACACCTATTTTCATTCCATTCCCTTGGTAATTCGTCTGTAACATTTTTCTCATGTTCAGAGTTTCTCATAGTCACTTTTTCAACATTTTACACATCTTTCACAGCAAAAGTGCCACTTACTTCCCCTGAACTAGTTTGAGTCCTGCACTGAAAGCAAAGACTGCACTACAYACAATGCAGCACATCTTCCCTGTACAACAGACAGTTCAGACTGTATTTTCTGAGAGCTCACAAATAGGGTCATTTGTCATTTTGTGACCAAAAATGTGAAAATACATTGGTAGTAACCTTCCTCAGGCTCTACTCTTAATCATATCTTCATCCCTCGGGCACAACTTAAGAGGAAAACATAATTTAAAAGACTAATTTAATCTGTTACAAGACTTTAAAAATAACAAAACCCTATTATTCACTAACAATAATTATAAAGCTATTACATGACCTCAGTACAGAACAAAGTCAAGATTCTTTGGGTGAAGTGGCTGTGCATTTCTGTTCCTGAACATCTTTGATTTATTTTCAGGTTAACTTAATTCTAGATACGTTGCATCTATAAGGTTTATTTTAGAATATTTACAGTATTCCGGTAATGTSCCCAGCCCTAAATTGCTTTCAGGCACTCCTAATCCTTATCTTCATTTTAATAAAACTTTTCTATTGTAATATGTTTTAAATCATCCCTTTGTAGAACACAAAGGAATATCAAGTTTATTTTGACTCTGTGACTCCTAGGAAGCTTTTGTTAGAAGCTGAAACATTGTTCAATGTGCCCATTCATGTCTATTTTGCTTTGCTAAGTCCCCACCTCACTCCAACAGCTTAAGAGCTTCTAACCCAACTAATTTCTTCTGCTGAGAACTACTGTTCCTGCTTATGCCATCTGCTTCCTATGCAGTTTTCCCTCCCCTACACATATCCTGATATATGATACCTTGCAAAAAAATTAATTCTACTTCCAGCACCTGAAGTGAACACCACAATATTTGTGCAATACCCTGGCAAAGAAAGAACAACTCTATTTATTCAGCCATCTACATGATCAGCTGTAGTACCTGGATTTGTCACTAATGGGCTCTCCCCAAGTGCTGATTAAGTCACATAGTGCTTATCTTCCGACAGCAGGCAGTACACAGCAAAACTCAAGGAAAATAATAATCTTAGCACAAGAATTTTAAAATGTCCTTGCCATTAATCACTACACTCCTTTCACCAAACTTTATGAGGCAGCAAGACAAATCACCAAAGCCAGAGCCTGTATCAATATTAAAAATAAAAGACTATGGGAAATTTCCCCAAAGAATTCTGGTGCAAAGACATAAAACTCAGATTCGACTTAACAATWCTGATATTTTTTCTCCAGAAGAACAATATCATAACTACGAACTGCGTGTTACAGAYGTGGGTAATGCATATCTAAAACAGAAAATGGCACACAATATTAGCTTTTAAAGTAAAAAGGAATCACAAGATCACGTAATCTGACCTCCCATATACAGACATCATAATTCCACTGATCTGAGCCATGACTGGACTTCAAAATCTGCACTGTGCTGCTTATATATTTGCTTAAGGCTTATTTTCCTGATGATATGGGGAGACGGTGGTAGGTTTTTGAAGTGGTGGCTCTGACATTCAAGCGCAACCCTCCCTCTCTGGGGTCTTTCCCTTCTTTCTGTGCTGCATTGAAGAGTCTCAGAACACCCGACACTCTCTGAGTGAAGGCTTCTATCAGGTCAATCAATAACCTCATCTGTTTAGATAAACTAAGCAGGAAACATTCTACAATTTTAAGACTTCTCACTGAAAAACAGTCTCCATTACTTCCATGACTCCAGTCATTCTTCTGTTTCCTTACCAGGTTTTCTGACTCAGCTAGGGGCACAGATATCCCCTCCTAGTCTTTTTGGACCATGGAAGAAATCACTAAATTTGCTTTTTTCTCGTTTCTTTACGCTGCCAGTCAAAGGCGAATTATTTCATTAGGGTTTCAACCAAGCCAAAACTTAAAATAATCAGTTCTTACCTATATAAAACCAGTCACAATATAAGAATAAGTCTAGAGAAAAAATAAGCAGGCTTAAACTCCTGTGAGGGCTCAAACCAAAAAGGCTGAACTGCTTCCACATGTCCAACACCACACAGGCTGCTGCCAGCATTCATGCTTGTACACTTCACTATCCCTTCTGAGTCTTAATCACCGACCAACCAACCAACCAACGGCARTGCTCTGCAGATGTGAAATGCATGGGAAGACATAGGAAAGTGTGCTGCTGTAAATTGCTTTATTTGGTGTCAGTGATGAACACTGTAATTGTAATTGTCAGTAGAGAAGGATAAGGAGAAACAAAGGTAAATTTATACTTATGGCATGTTGCTTCCTTTTAAGCTGTAAATACATGCACCTTATTTCAGATAGTCTTAATAGTCTGGGGCATTTATTTTCTGACCCTCTGCTACTGAAACCTCCTTATGCCACCATCTGCTTCCAAAAGTCCATCTCAGCCCTTCCTTGGGCTGAGAAGTAGTCTCCTGCTCTGGCATGCCTTACTTTTCAGACAAAATCTAAACCAAAACAATATAAAAAAATTCCCTGGCTAGCCATAATGCTGAGGTGAAGAAAAACCAACTGCAAGCTTTAAAAAGCCCATGTGCACGCACATACACAGATAAAATAAAGAAACCATTTGAAAGCTATAATAAGAGCAGCTTTTATTAAAGTCAGTAAAAAACATGGCAGAGGCTTGGAAGAGCCAACAGCAAAGGAAGAAGTATCCTCTTAATTTTTTTTATTTTGATACCTTACATTCAAATACATATTTCTTACATATTTATAAAAAAAAAAAAAAAGAGGGCGTAGCAGTTGCTAACTGCTGGGTTCAGCCATAAATCCAAGGGAGTACACTGACATTAGAAGCAGCATTTTCCTTTGGTCTTGCCCCCCAGAGGAAGGAAGGTGATGCTGCTCATTTAGTCTCCAACTGCTGGAGGGAAAGAAATTCAATGACTGGACCAAAAGCAAAATTACTTTTGGGGTGTTGCAAGACATGCCCATTTTTCAGCCTTTTTATTAAATTTGTTTTTCAGAATTGGGGAAGTTAGTGAACTTGATTATGTGTACAGATTGACAAACATCATCTGTGAACTGACACACTGACTGTGGAGACTTGTTACAGTAAAACTAAAATAAATAATCGTATCTGTTGAAGTCTGTGTGTAGTGTACACAACTGTTTTGCTGTTTGCTCGCTGCCAGCCTGATGGGACAGTGGGGGAGAGAGCCCAACCTGTTCTGCAATCCCCTGGGGTGAGCACCAATCCCACATCCTGCCTGGGCCCACCCCATGATTTCCCAGCCATGCAAAACCCAATTACTGCACAAGAAACTCCCAGCTCTCCACAAATATCCTAGCATTCTCTCTGCAGACTGAGTCTTGTATTTGGGATTTTTTTTTACTGGGAAGGTTTTCTGAACTTTAAGTCTCCCATAAAAGACCATGAAGATGACTTAGAAATACAGTCACAGATAATTTCCAGTGACTCACCTTATGTGAGATAAATGATTAATATTAGCCCAATTATATCTTACAAATTTTTATCTTCTGCTTCTTTGCTTTGCCAAGGAAAGGCAGATGGTAAGTCAGCCTACAACTAAGACATGAGAAAAGGGAAAAAAAACCCCTTCAAGACAACTAAGTGCAAAGTGACCTACTTCTAAAAGAGAGTTTTAAAGAGTTCTGGGGTTTAATTACAGTTATATTAATGCAGTGCCTTTTCAGAAACTTCCAAAAATATTAAAAAGGACTAATTTAAAAGCTCAGCAAAACAACAGGCACAAGGAGGTCTGGACTGAAGCAAACCATGAGCTCATTTTTGCTGCTGCTTGGAGCCARATGTAAGCCTATGGCATGAGAACAGGGAGACCTCCCCGGGCAGGTCTTGCAAGCTTCTGGCAACCTAAAATTAGGAGGATTCCAGAGCTGTGAGGAATAACTGTTCCTTGGTTAGTAATAGCGCCACAAAGGCTTTTTTTCTGTAGCCCTTTTGTGTGCACACTTTGGCTCTGGCAGAGCAGCCAGGGGTGCAGAGCCACACAACCCCAACACATGGTGCTGGGGAAAATGGGGTCCCCCTTTTTGCTCTGAACTTGCTGCCCAGTTATTTCATCTGACACATCTACACCTTTTAGCAGGCATACCCGTGAAAAATCACTTCTTTCTGCCTTCTCTCTGCCCCTTGGAAATGGCGTCTCCAGACGCCACAGTCCCTCTCCATTTAATTTCCTCTCGCACAAAAGCCGTTTGACGAACACAAGCGTCACTATCGCCTTGCTGCAGCTTCCCCGTGGCACATCCTTTTGATCTAGCAACAGGGATATTTTTACATGCATTTCTCATTTTTCCAGCCTCCATGCCTTGGCAAACGGTGATACTGATGACTCAGCCTCGCACGGTGCACACACAGACGTATGCATTTGCTCACGTGCTACAGAAGGGGAATGTGCACTTCAAGCTCATTCACCAGCAGTGCAGAAGCTTTTGGCGGTGGGATCTTGCTCCTCCACACTTTGCCAAACTTGAATGACTCAGTATTTAAATTTTCACACGGGAGATCTGTGTCATCAGATTAATTACCATCACTCTTTATTGCAGGCCAGAGCAAATCCAGCTACCAGTTTTCTGATTGGAACGCTTTGGTTTGTAAATGTGGCGAGGTGAGGCTATGTCTGGTCTCCTAGCTTTCATGGGATGGGTAGATACACATTTGTGCTTGACTCTTTGGGATGCTTTTGGTCTATGAGCTGCAGATCCAGGGTGAGATGTCCCTGCAGCTGCTGCTCTGGCTGCAGCAGTGCTGGTCACTGTGCTGGGGAGCAGTGATAGTTTTACATGGTGTGTTAAGTGCTGTATGATTCATAGAATCATGGAATTGTTTAGGTTGGGAAAGACCTCTAAGACTGAACTGTTGAACTGTTAACCCAGCACTGCCAAGCTACCAATAAACCACATCCCCAAGAGCCATATCTACACATCTTTTAAATACCTCCAGGGATGGCAACTCAATCACTTCCCTGCTCCACTGCTAGACCAGGAAAAGGAAAACTTGGGAGCAGATTAGGAAATGGAAAACTTTGGAGCAATGGATTGGGTAGAGATGGACTAGGACAGACAAATGAGACTGGGACAGAGAATGATTGTGACAAGCCCTCTCCCCACACCTGAGACTGGAATATACTCACCACTGCTGAGTTTCTGGAAGTATYTGCAAAACCCACAGGCAGGCCTTACCCCGCTGCTAGCCCTGTGGGGCTTTCCAAGCATATGTAACAACAGCAACCACCATCATCACCATCATCAATGCTAAGAATTACAGCTGCAAAATCAAGCAGTCTAACTTAGAAAATACCAGAAGCTGTAATCATACAAATTTTTTCATCCCCACTTGAAACTTTTTATTTTCTTTCCTTTTTTTTTTTTCCCCTAGCAGTTTGTATCTTGTATTAGAGACCAGAAGTAGAATCTGTTTCTTGACTTCAGTCCTACAGTATCATCCCACCATAAACATACATGTTTCCCCACCACACACAAACTTAGTGGAAATTACCAGCACAGAAAATTATCACCTAGTTTACTGCCTAGCACACAAAGGCATCATGGCTTCTATTCCTACTATAAAAAAACAACAATAAAAAAAACCCAAATCCAAACAAAACCAAACCAAAATCCCACAAAGAACAACAGGAAAATTCTATAAACCCTTTAAATTGTACCTCTGTGTAAGAAGTCACCAGCGTGGTGCTCTGCAAGGAGGGGTGTATAGGAAAGGGGATAAGTAYGAACACAAAGCTCTAGATAAAGGCTTGCACACAGGCTCAAGCTGAAGAAAAGGAAAGAGGGGCCAGGAAAGTAACTCCTTACAAAACAAACCCTACCAGCAGTAATGCATCATTTCTTCCATAGCACTACAATTTTGTTGTTTCCCATGTTCTGGGCTTTTTCACTTCTGTTTTGAAACAGAGGGAATAGATGAGGGACCTTTTCTGTAAAATGCTTCTGTGTACTATGTTAAGAAGCTCATTTGCACTTTAAAAATCCTGTTAGTGTTACTGGGTTTGCTTGAACTCTGCGGTGCAAAGCAAACAGAAGTCTCTCTAGACTTTCAAAACTCAAACATAATTCCATTAATTTTCAATTAGTAGTTGGTCCACGTACATGCAAAATAAATGATTTAGCACCTGAGTCCTGAGATACCAAAATCTAAATGGAGRGGTTTTTCTTCCTCTATTGTATCCTGTCTGCAAATATTAGTTACCATAACAGAATATCACGTAAATCAAATAACTGCCTCTTTTTCATAATCGTGCTGGCAGCTGCAAGTGCCATGTTTCAATGGCTATCCACTGGAACTCATTAAGWAAGCATTATGTATAGTAAATTAAAATGCAGGGTCTATGATCTGCGGACAAAAGAATGACAAAGCTTATCAAATGTGTGCTGTGGACTTCTCATTAACTCAGGGCTTTAAACAGCATTGTCCTCTCCAAGTGGGCTGCAGTGCTCGAGCGTCTCTCTGTTTGCAAAGAACAGCCTATATCTCATAGAAATTGCTCTGAAGAAAAGTCTGTGCTCCTTATTCAAAGTAAGATGAAATTTTGATTCASATGAGATTGCACCCTGCACCAGCTATTAGAAATATCCATGCATSTGCAGAGCCCCAGCACAGTCTGACTTAGGACAATGGGTGCTGAGTAGAGATGAGCAGCATTCGTGACGACTTGCTTTTGCAATCTCTTGTAACTTTAGGGAAGCAAGAACCATGGCCTGGCAGCAAATGAACTTCCAGCCCCACTGACACCAAGGTCAGGGCAGAAGGAGGGGCAGGAGGTGCTCCAGGCACTGAGGTAAGGTTCCCCTGCAGCCCATGGGGRTCAAATACTGAGCAGAGATCCACCTGCAGCCCCTGGAGGATCTCATTCCAGAGTAGGAGGATACTCCAAGGAGGCTGTGACCTTGTGGAAAGTCCACAATTGAGAAGGGTCCTGGAACGACCTGTGGGACTTGGGAGAGAGAAGCTCACACTGGAGCAGGTTTGCTGGCAGGACTTGTGATCCCATGGGGGATCCACGTTGGAGCAGCCTGTTCTTGAAGGATTGCAGCCCATGAAAGGACCACACTGGAGCAGTTCATGGAGAACTGCAGCCCCTGGGAAAGACTCATATTGGATAAATTCATGGAGGACTCCCTCCAGTGGGAGGGACCCCAGGCTGGAGGAAAAACATGTGAGGAGTCCTGGCTGAGGAGGAAGGAGTGGCAGAAACAGAGCGTGATGAACTGACTGCAGCCACCCTTCCCTGTCCCTCTGTGCAACTGGGAGTGAAGCTGAGCCCAGAAAGAACAGAGAGAGGGAGGGAAAGGGTCTTAAGATTTTGGTTTTGTCATTATACTACTCTGATTTGATTGGTAATAAATTAGAGCTTAGTCTGCTTCACACATGATGGTAATGGTGAGTGATCTTTCCCTGTCCTTATCTTGACCCTCAGGAATTTTGTTGTATTTCCTCTGTCCAGCTGAGGAAGAGAGTAATAGAACAGCTTTGGTGAGCATTTGGGGTCCAGGCAGCACCAGCCCACACACTCTTGATTTTGTGTTACAGATCATTCTGGTTTACACTACAGATGGTGCACAAAGCAACTACACCTCACAACAAAGTATAGTATTGTGACAAAAACCTGAAATCCAAACAGCTGACACAAATTTTCACAGGTTTAACACAGGGATGCAAAGAGCATTTAYCAGTGCATCTGACAGATGTACAGCTATCTCTGCCCATAAGCTTTGCCATAATACTGCTGGACTTGCACTGAACGTGACAGCGAAGACAACATTAGTTGTCACTTCAGTAAGCTCTGATTTCCCCAATGACCGCTATTCAGAGAACATCACTCACTCGCCAGAAAATTAAAAACACATCAACAAACTGCCCAGACCCTCACAAGTGCTTAATTATCTACAGTCTCCTTAATACAAATCGGGGCATTGACATTGATGCTCCTTGACTCAGCTTCAGAAAGAGAAAGAAATAATTTATTAAAAAACAGTCATTCAATATTCATCTGGGCTGCAAAATTTGCAAGCAGAAAAATGTAAGGAAGTGGTAGGGACAAAAAGGTTAATAKCTGCTGTTTAAACACTAAGAAATGAACACATCTTAGACCTTAGTAATTGAAAGAGAAAATTATCTATTTTTAACTGACGTTTCTATCTATTTTCAAAGCATCTGAGTAATTTCTTTCTGTTATTTCCCTATGCTAGGCACACTGATAGGCAGTGCTACATAAAATACAGCACAGCAGCAGGAGAAATAGCACACGGCAGTATTGCCTCTTGAAACAGCACAAGGCTTCGGTGCCTGTTCAGACACCAACACAGAGGTTTCCTGTTACAGGCAGCCACCACACTGACAGTGAAGACTCCTCCATGAGTCCCAGTTCCAGCTCTGCAGCCTTCACAAACYCAGGTTAAGACACGAGCACAAAGGTACCCCTGTAGCTGTCCCACTCCATGAGCTAACAACACCTCCCTCCTGTAGGCTCTGCACCACAGGTAGGTCATCAGCTCATCAATCCAACTGGATGCCCACATCAAAGCAACCATCTGAGTTCTCCCTATGTTCCACTRCTGGCTCTTCAAAAGACCCTGACCAGGCCTGATGCTGTTGAGAGCCACAGCCAGACGCCCTCAAATCAACCCAGCCTCTCTGCAACTCCGCCCATAGAGCATCACGACAGGTCCACAGGATGGAYCTCCCACAGCTTATGACACCAAACCTTCAGCACTTAAAATGTGGAGATGGAAGTGAAATCCTGAATTATTTAAATTTGTTCCTAATTCCATGGTGTCAGTATTTAGAAAGAATTTCTGTTCAGCAAAAAGGCATCAGARGCTTTCACGTGGAAGATGCTGAACAGATGCTCCCTTGCCCCAGCCTACATAACACACAAGGTGTGGGAGATGGCATTTACAGCCCATTTAGCACCCAACTCCCCTTCACCACAGCCAACATTGTCCTTTAAAGCAGTTATCAGTGTACTCCCCAGAGCCAAACTTTTGTAAAACTCTACTGTATGGACAAAGACTGAATTTGAGCCTGTCAGCSACCCCAGAGTAAAGGACTTGGGTCRGACCGCATTGGCTCAGCACATGGATYAGGCTCCTGCTTCATCTTCAGAGCCCTATAAAATCCACCTCCTCAGTAATACCTAAAATATGTATGATTTTCACTATTCCTTTTCCCTCATCTCTTGGCTATTTTCTACTAAGAGTCTGAGAAGGTCTTTGTATTTATTCCTACTTAAGTGAGATATTAACATAGCTGGAGAAGGAAAAAGAAAATGATGATTAAAGCCCCCAACCTTTGCCAAATGAGTGAAGCTTATACAAGCACTATAGTTTTCAGCACTGTGCACAGATGTGACTGAGGAYATGGGGTTATTACTATTCTTCTTATATACTAGTAGGGCTGAGAGCTAGAAGACCCCTTGGGCAGCCTCTGAGTCTGAACAGGCTTTTGCATTTCCACAGGGCTAGCAGTAGTAAGCTCCCTGTGACCATCCTGCTTGGCACCTCACTGGCATCCAGGGTTTCCTGTGGAGATAGTGACCTCCTCCCTGCATGATCCAGCTGCACAGGAGCCTGCTCAGGCTGCTCCCTGGGGAGGACCAGAGGTTGCAAACAAGCAGCCCAAACTCGATACGCACTCCCGGCACAACACTCTTCTGAAGATGAAAGAAGAGGAAAGAAACAGCCTTGGAAGAAGGGATGATATGAACTCATGGACACTCTAAGACCTGCATTTTAAGATTTCACATATGTTTTTTCAAGACTTGCATTTGAAGACTTGGTTGGCTGTGTGCCTCCCTATGGACAGGGCACTGCTGCTYAGTTCTGCTTCCCAGATGTACACAACTGGGCCCCTATGGAGTTAATCACCAGGCAAAGGTTCAGCTGTCTTGGCAGAGTAGATATTGAAAACAGCAAAAAAACTTTGTGGTTTTAATCTGCATGGATCTCCTGGCAGGCCTAAGGAGGCCAAAGCTGGACTGAGCTGAGCCGTGCCATCGGACAACGGCAACACCACTATGCCGGAGTCATTTTGTTGGTCTACCAGTCATAGCAAGCAGGTTTCAAAAATAATCATATGAGGGCTTTGGCTTGTTTTTGCAAACATTTCATTTTTTCTTGTGGGTGTCACTAGATGGCAGAGCCCATCACAGGACTCCTACAGCTACATTCCTACAGCTTTCAATATTTGGATTTCAATTAAGCAGTGCATTCTTGGGGTTTTCAGTGGCTATCTCTGGGGTAATTACAAAATCAATGTCCTTTAAAACAAACAAAGAAAGCTTACAAGATAACGATATGAACGATTGACTTATATTAATATACTCCATGTTTAGGAYGATGACCTAAATTTAACCTTTGACTCAAAAATTATTTTAAATATCATGCCCGAAGACTGAGTAGCCTCTGAGAAGGCACTACTTGGTGCTGCAAGTGGCTCTAAYGTCTGAATCTCTGTGACACTCTGTGGAGCAAAGGCAGCCAGAGCGTTCAAGCTCCTCATGCTGGGAATCTGCATTTCAAATGTAAAGCAAAACGTCCCAGCCTGGATGGTTAATCTGCAGTTCATTTATCCACTGAAGTTACTGACAGCAAAAGATGAAAAGGACAAGTCACAGAGAAGCAGATAACCTGGGAAGCAACCTGCACAAATCCCAGCATGAAAAGCTCACAGCAGCTGTGTCCTGCTATTATTTTAACTACTTGGGCTGAAAATAGGCTTTAACAAACTGCTACTCATTATGTTAGACTCATTTAAAATATTAATAATACAGAATCCACTTTGTCAAGAGACCAAACCACATTCTCAGTATTTGCTGGGAACCACCCATCACTTGGGGAAGGACCTCCGCTGTGAGACTCCGTGTCTCCAACATGGGCCCATGACTGGCAGCCACCACCATTCCAACAGGCACACAGAGACACACCGAGAGGGAGGTCTGTGCCCTGGTTCCAGCCAGAACAGSGTTAATTGTTGCAGTAGCCAGGAGAGGGTATAGCCAGGACCCTGAGGTTATTCTAYACATCWTTTTCCARGGGTAGGGGAAGGGTTCCCCTCTGGGTGGCACAACACAGCAGAGGGAGCAGTCGGGCAGTGTTGGGGGGTCTCCACATGAGTCATTTGTCTCTTTCCTGTACCCTCTGTCATTAGTATTGTTGTCATTACTATTGTTCTGTCATCTCATTGCTGTGTCCAGTAAATTGTTATTTCCCCAAGCTGTGATCACTTTTTGTACTTCCATACCCTCTCCATCCCCCTGCAGGGGAGGGGAAGGGTATGCTGAAGGGTGGGAGTGAGTGAGTGGCAGTGTGGTTTGGAGTGGTTTCAGTGGGAACTGTAAATTGGAGAACACCATTCCTAAACAACAACAATATGACATATATACACACACTACACATGTAGAAGCAGAAGAAAACAACTTAGCCACCAACTGCTGCTATGAACAATGGATTGCTCAAAACCAGCAAAATCCTGCTGCACACATCTCCAAGTTGTTTTGAGTTTACTTCYACCTATTTTTCAGTAAAGGCTTTACAACATAATTTACTGTAGGAAGCTATATATATCGACTGGTTGTTAAAGATCTCAGAAAGGAAGACAGAGACAATTTTTATGTCAGTCAGTGTTCAACTGGAAAATTTTGGCTTTTCCCAAAAAACACAGAAACCAAAGTGTTTCATACAGCTTCGGAAAATCTAGGAAATTTGGAAAACTGTTCTGCAGGAAATTAAACCTCTGCAACACCTTCATCCTATTAGTCTACTTGACAATCACTTCCCACCCCAGGACTGCGATGCTCTCAGAGAAAAATGAACAAGCTGGAAATACGACATGCACCTTTTATATGTGATTGACTGTCACTGCCCTGCTCCTGACAAGCCAAAGCCCTCATGTTTCAAGAACTGCTCCTTCTTTTATTTTCAAAGACCAATCCTACATGACCCCTTAAGGATGGGGTCTACATTGAAACCTTCAGGATGTGAACTGAATCATCTAGTAGTCAGCACCAAGGGTGCCCATGTCAATACCTATAGTAAAAAAAGGCAATTTCAGAAAATAAAATAAGGCAGTTGTGTTACTTGACTTAGTCTGTCTCTTTCCAGAAAGCTGCTTTTCCAGGGTATTGCTTCAGGGCTATTTACTCCTAAGTGCTGGCTTTCAATTTCATTTACCCCAGGATTTCTTTTGTTTTGAGGAAAGGCAGCATTGATCACTAAATGCATCCACAGCTGTTGTCTGGTTATCTCCTGGAGAGAATCATATATCTTTAACCTTTCTCCTCTTTTTTTTTTTTAGCTCTTTCACAGGGCTCATCAGAAAAGCCTACTAGGGATAATTAARTACATAAAACACCTTAGCTAACCAAAATGAAAGAGCTCCTTGAATATGCACAATACACAACCACAGGAGGCACTCTGAAGGACATGAGGACAGCTGACAGTACCTTTTGCATGTGCTGTGGAAAAAAATCACAAAACAACAAAACCCCAAGCACTTGAAAATCCATATTCACCATTAAACCTCATCAGAACAAGTGGAAGTAGGAGCATTTTCTAGCCAGCTCTGGGGGGAATGAGTGAATGTGATATGTTCACTCCGTGAAATGTGTGAAGGTATTAGTATCAGCCTTTCATCTTTCAGCCTGCTAGTGTGAACCCCAGGTTAGCAGCAACAGGAAACACAGCCCTCACAGGGCACAGGTGGTAGCAACAGCAAAGGTCTAAGCTGAATTAGTCTAAAGAAATACTGTGCYTTCTGCAGGCTACCCTGTCATGCCCAGGTTTCTTTTAGGAAGCAATAAAGACATTTGTTCCGTATTGATGACACAGGCCTGTCTACAGGAGAGAAATTCTGTGAGCTTAAGTGTCCTTTTCCATTTGATTACAAATTTGCTTTTAAACATAAATCGAACAACAGAAGGAAATTGCACACACAATGAAATGCCTACAAACTGCACCCAGATATACACGCATTTTCTATGCATTTTCTCAGCAGATGCCTTTGTTACTCATTTTTGGGAATATCACTTGCCATCCCCATTTCAAACACTTTAAGGAACGATTTTACCACAAAAGCTTTCAAGAGACCTCATGTCACTCTTTGTGGCTTCTCCCTGCCATGCCCCCTCCCCAGCCTCTCTCCAGTACCTGATCAGCCCTTAAGCTGTTCTTCTGAGATCCTTAAACCAAATTATTTAATCTTCGCTATACCTATGTGTAAAAAGAGTCTTTAAGTAAAAGTAATATTTTTATACAGTCTGGATTTTAGTATTTGTATCAATGTGGTACTCAGCAAGTAATACCTCCCAGTATTTGGAAGTGAGCATAATGGTATCAAAGTTATTGATAGCAACAAGGTTCCTTCCTTTCACYAGTGCCTAACTCTACATGGCCATGCAAGGAAGTCTCCGCAAAAAGGCTAAAACTCTGAAATCTGCCATTAAACCAACGTCTCAGCTGCTCACCTGGCACAAGTACCTTCATAAATCTCCCTGGGGCTGCTAAAGTAGGTTATTGGTTTTTTACCTTTTTTTTTTTTTTTTTTTTTTTTTTTTTTTTTTTTTTTTTTTTTTTTTTTTTTTTTTTTTTTTTTTTTTTGTTCATGTTTGGGGGTTTTTTGTTTGTTTTTTGTTTAAATGTTTTTTTCCCCTGCAGGTTTGGAGGCTATATCAGGCTTGCAAGGTTCACTGCTTCCCAGGGAATGAGCCCAAAGGGGAGGCAGCATCATCGTCCAAGCAGAGTGCAGCTGGAGCACAAGCACAGCTTATAATGATGATGGCTCAGATATCCCCACCTCGATAGTGGCTCAGATATCACTGATCCAGTGGCACAATCTACTGGTTGCATATTAGTGTAGAAAAAACTTGTTAAAGATTTCTTTGCAAGTGGCAAGACTTCTTTGTAAGCAGGAATGAGGACTGTTGAAAGATGCTAATACACACACATTTCATGTGATGTTAGAAACACRAAACAGCTTAGGTTGGAAGGACCTCAAAAGACCATCTGGTCCAATCTTTCATGTGAAAGAGAACTTAGCTGAAAAATGTGGTTTGAAATCTAATGTCATCAACAACCAGATAATCAGTTGTCCACATTTTTCAACTACTGCATATTTAAATGCTATACAAACTGTTGAGGAAAGGAATAAGAACACTACTAATCATTCTTTTATTTACCTAATGATCATCCCTTGATATATTCCTGATGATACACTTACTCATCCAGTAAAAATTAGCAAATGTCCACCTAAAATCTGAAAAACTCCAAAATATTAATTTCATCCAAAGAAAAAGCATCAATACAGTAAAAAAGAATCGAATCCCATCCTACCAGATGAGTAACAGACCCTTCCATGACTTTTAAATGGGATTGAATACAGGAAAATTATTTGAAGGACTAGAATACATTGTGTAATTTCATCCCCTGGAAGAATATTCAATCAGGACCTTCTTTTGGCTCTTTAGGCAATGCTGCTGCCTCCACTGACCTCAGGTCTGGACACACATGCCTTCAGCCATGCCAGTCCTTCATTGCCTCTGGAGGGTCCCTCTTAATTCTCAGTTGTTGCACRGGATCAGGAAGGCAGAGGAAAAGCCTGGTCTAATACACTCTTGCTAAGGTTTTCACATTTTCTTTGGGCTTGCAATTTAATTCAAATATGAAGATTGTAGAAAAAAAGTTTTAACTCTCAGTTATATACTCCAGTGACCTCCTGGACTAACTCCTTCCTGTCCCTGCAGACCCCACAGCTCCTCCTGTGCACATGGTTGATGCTCCAGGCAGCTCTGGCCATATCCTGGCTGGTGGCCTCCAGGTGACACCCACAGCACCATCCCCTGACATTATTAAAAATGAAGGACTTGATGAAGCTGTATTTAACCAAATTTTACTTAAATAGTAACATATGGCCTCTTCCTCTATTGTTCCAACTTTCTGTTATCTCACAAGCATTGATGTTCACATGCTGCCAGCAATTTWAGAGATTTTGGGTTGTTTCATATACCAAGACAGAACTTTTATTTAGTTTAACAAAGTTCAGCTGTACAAGGTGCCTGAGTGTATTGCCTGTGCCATAAGCATCTGCCTCAGAGGTTTTCACAGGTCCGCAGCAAATGCATTTCAGGAATTGCAGTTACTGCCATCATCTGACAAGTGCCCAACTGCYGGACAAAAAAGGGGAAAGGTCATTTTTAGGAATGAAAAACATTCTTCTGCATTAATTTTTCTAATGTTGATGTAACAGTTCATAACCGTAAGGTAAAATTAAGGCAGACAAATTATTCTTACAGGAAACCAGTATTCTTACAAACTTTCACAGCCAGGTGGTTTTGAGGATTATTACAGAGCATGTTCACTTCTCCCTAAATCCCAGAACATTTGTAGGAAGAGCCATTAAACCTACTGGAGGTGCTTGGCCAATTCAAGTCTCCCTTGAGGTCTCTGCAGAGACCACAAACCTTTCTTCCCTCCACACCAACAGCCCATGAGACAAGACCTGCACCTAGTGCCAGGAGATACAAGGCACCAGCCCTCCCAGTCACAGCTGAAATGAAGCCTGGCCAGACAGAAACACACAGAACTCCTCAGCTTTGTTCATGGGCCACCTTCCCAAGATGCCACCTCACTAAGTGATGAGCTTGCCAKGGTGCTGGCCAGCGATGATTTAAGGTCAGGTACAACCCATGACTGGTGTTGAACACCTTTAAGCATTGTTTACTGTCTCTGGGTGATGATTTACAGGGTTTGATTACCCATTTTTCAAAACAAGCAAAAATGAGATTAAAATGTTTTAGAGGCAACTGCTCATATTAATCTCTGCAGCAGGGGTTGGGAGCAGAGCTGTCACTCAGGGACAGGAGGGCATCCCAGCTGCCAGCACTGCTACAAGGTAAGAATCACTAAAAGCAAACACTTTATCACAAGATAGACTGGCAATGGGGAGAACCACAGCCAGGCAATGAGGGTTTCTGAAAGGCAGCCAACACACACAAAGCAGCAGTCAGAATTCACTGACCATCCCCTACTGACTACATCTCAGAAAGGTAAAAAAAAAAAAGAAAAAAGCACTACAACACTGCCAACATTTTTAGAAGCACAACACAGACATTTTAAATATCTGTATTTAAATTACCTGCTCCTTTGCACCTAACTAAGAGCAAAAATTAAAGCCCAGGCAGGAGTTATAAACTGGGTTGAAGGGAGTTGCTTTGGTGATGGCCCCAGAATGGGATGAAAACCCCAAATATGGAACGYTGAGATGTGAACAGGAGTGGACAAACAGTGGGCAGCCTTCCTGCTCCCTCCCAGCCTGAGCCCTCTCTAGCTGGGACTGGTGAGAATTTCTCTTAGCTTTCAAGGGGGAAGAAACTGGAACAAAGAGGGAGAGAGAACATCTCTCCCTCTAGACTTYAAACTGCACAATAATATTCTCTCCATGAGGGAGAAAATATATTAAGAAAATCCCAAACAAGCCCACCAACCTACAAGTCAATATGCTGTTTTCAAGGGGTTTTGCAAATACCTGAACAATCACAGTCATTAACAGTAACTACATTTTTGTGCCTGATCCACAGAAGCAAGAAATGCAGAGAGGGAAGTTCAGTGTGCTGCACATCAAAACTAAATAAATCATAATTACAGACTGCTCTGTTCCATCACAAGGAGAGACAAACATTACTTTCTCTGCTGGTCTGCCCACCCCCCTGCCTGYATCACCTTTTTTTTCATTCCTGAAAATAAAATTAAAAAAAAAATATAACCAAGAGCATCTACTGTAATAATTTGCTGCTGAGGTGAAGAACACACTCCAGGAGTGGTAGTGGTGAAGAGGAACTACAGTGGGAATACAAACAGATACCTTCCTCCTAAACTGCTTTGATGTGCCATTCCTGGATGACTGGCTTTCTTCCCTTTTTAGCTTCGGGCCTGTGAAGACTTTACACTTTTTCTTTTCTTTCTTTTTTCCTTTTTTTTTTTCTCCCAGATATCCTTAACACAGGACCTTTTCCCGACCTCACAGTAATAACAAACAGGAGATGAAAAATCTATGTGCCACCTTATCAAAGCCATCTGCAGAATTTAAGCTTTCATTTAAAAAGAAAAATTAAACTCCTAGCCTTTAAAGGTTGCAGAGATAACCTTCTCTATGTGAACTGATCCACAGCCATCCTCTATTTCTATCCTCCTTTGTCAGACTTTCCTGAGGTCCATAACTGTTCCCCATGATCAAATGAACTATTTGGGAAAAACTATTTCACAGATAATGGTTGCCTTGTCTTTTCCAAGCGAAATACCATTGGTTTCTCACTGCTAATAAGTAAGGCTGATAAGCAGACACAAAGCAAGGCTTCTGCTGTACCTTCCATAGATTCACAGCACCAAAACACAGACACCTGTAACACACTGTACCTTAGCTAAATGCTCCTGAGGCTCATTATAGCTCACCAAGAGGAACGAGCACTTTTGGGTGGGATTCATCTTGCCAGCCTGCCAGGTTGGCAGGGAGAGGCAGGCATTACTGGGCGTGACTCCTCAGGCACATCACGGACACTGGCCCTAAGGTGAACTGCTCTCAGGCTGCCTGCCTCTGAAGAGAAAAAACGGCCTTGGTGCTCACAGCTCCTGCTACAGACATGGCAAGGAAATTGTTACGGAAGATAAAGGCAAAAATGACTGCCCCAGATGATGGATGAGCCCTGCTGCAGAGATGAATTTTTTCCAAGTTCTGTGTTAATAATGTGGCGGAAAAATCTCTCCTCCCTTCAAAGAGCTATCGCTGTGATCTTGACCACAGAAACAACCCTCCCTGGCCAAACTGGTAGGACTWAGCATTAGTTCATCATGTTCAGTTTCTTATCTCCAAATGAGGTTCCTCTTTCTCAAGGAACAAGAAAAGAGGAGAAAAAAACCCAAGAAATCCTCAACCTAACAAAAACAGACAAAGAGACACAGCACATCCCCAGTTAATTATGTATTGATAAAGCAGTGTGATTCACCCATTCTGAACCTAGTGGACAAGTCTGAGAGAAGAAACACAGAACTGATTTTATTTATCAGCTGCACAGAAAGCTCAAGTACTAGAAATTTCCTGAAGACAACATTAGCAATCTTCATTCTCGTCACGAGTGATAAAGGGTCAGGATGAGCAGGTGGAGTTGGTGTGTATATACATATATATGCTTTTCTTTTTGAAAGTAACTCTTTTTAGATTTTCCAAGCCATGGGACTATCACCTTCCTTTGCAACCATTCTGGTACCTACTGACTTTCATTAGTAAGCAGCAGCCCTAATTCAAAATAAAAGATTTCTCATAACGACTTTCAGTCATTGGATCTTTTAATGAGCTCACCACGAGAACCACAAAGATGCAGGCCTTCAGTAACTGTTCTCTGTGCAACTACATGGAGGGATGAAGACACCAAACAATGTTTTTTTGGAAAAAAACACTTATATTGAGCTCCTTGCCTTTGTACCTCCTTGCAATGACTGAAGTCTCCTCTTGTCTCTGTTCATTACCCCACTACCAGCATCAGAATCTTTATTTTATTTTGTTCTGGCCAGTGTATTTTTTTATGCTTCAGGAATTAGCTGGTTTTAACCCACACTGACAAAGAGCCTTCTCATCTTTAGCACCCTCACCCATCTTTATCACATCTGTAAATATTTCAGACCATTTCCTAGGTTACTGCCAAAAATATTGAGTAACATCGGGACAAGAACTGCTCCCAGGAGTATATMGTGAGTAGTAACCTCATCACTGATACCCTCTCCCAACAATGACATTTTGACACACATCATTAAACCAGTTTTTAATCCATCTAGCATATACAGTTATTCCTACACAAGCCAAAACAAAAGATCTGGTGGTAYCAAGTCCAAAGCCTTGCAGAAATGCAAGTACACTGTAACAGCAGATTTTAAGTTAGAACATGTCTCTCAATCCCAGATTGTCAGAAATCATCTTCACAGACATAGCACCTTTGTAATGAAGTGACATCAAAACTTTCTTCTTTATTTAATGAAAGTCAAATATGCAAGAATATGCAGAAAATGAAGTAACAGACCCCCAAAACAGTGTCAAAAAAGCAGGTGTCAACAAATACAGGAACGAAGAATTGTCAGCAAATTCAGAGTAGAACTGAGTGTTTTATTCACAGTAAGAATAAAAAAAATCCAGCATATAATTCTGTAAATTATTCCACTCTTTCCTAGACCAAAACTGCCGAAGCTACATGTGTTATCTGGAAAAATCATAGAGTAATATATTGTTTCCATTATTCAAAAAGATGAGTAATGATCCTTTCAGGTCTTAAATTCCCTGCCTCTAACAGACAGAATAAACCTTGCCTACGCCAGCACTGTATGATGCAACTGGAGCATGTCTGCACAGCAAAGTAATGGGCTCTGAGGAGCTCAAACCCATACTGTGGCATCGGGGTGTGCTCCAGCCTGCTCCCCTGGCTGCACACCCGTGCTACTGGAGTGCACCAGGTGCTGATCTCCCAGTTCAGTCTTCCAAAAAGGCAGCACATTTGGGCCCTGTGAGACCTTTGCCCAGTCTGGATCAAAGCCCAGTACATGGGGACAAACGGACTTGCTTCCAAAAATCCCTCAATCCAAAYATACCCAGCAAGACGCTGGATAGATCCCAAACTGCAGTCTGGATGCAGAAGGTGATCAGGGATCATTTAAAATGAGCAGAATGCATGTCTTTACTAGTGTGACATTTTGGGGCTGACTCCACGCTGATAAAATTAGTAACAGATGTGAGCAGAGGAACATCATCAATAAGCTTGCTGATAACAAAAATGCCTGTAGGACACAACTGGCACTGGGTCCTACCACAGCCACCACTTCAGGAATGGAGGGATGCTGCCTCAAAGGGAGCAAACAGTTTGGTGATCTAACCCCAGGATAATAAATTACAGACACCTCTGCCTGAATCTGAGGGAATAACAGCTATTTTTGTGTCATGCACATCCCCCAGGATGTGCCCGAGCACTTACTCCCACAGCTCACCCCCTCCTGTAACCACTGTGTAGGAGAGGAATGTGGTCTCACCATGAAGCCCTCARTGTGGATGAGAATGAAGCATAAGGCACTTGGACTCCCACTAAATATCACAGTATTTCCAAACACTTTCCCCCCCACAGCTTTAAGCCAGTTTTCTGAGCTTTGGCCAATGTATTTGATTATTTCARTTTTACCACAAACAAAAAAGGCATGATCCACAGACTGCGGTGYACCCCCCAGCTTTCTTTTTTTTTTCTTGGCTTTCAAAGCAGCCATTTTCCCCATTAGATCATATTTGTTTGCTTTAGACTTCAGAAATAAATAGCAGATGACATTATGCGGCAGTTACTGTGCGCGTTTGCTTTATCTGTTTTTGTATTTATTGAAATGACAATTTCCATGCATGAATTTTTCCCCAAATGATAACACCCTCCCGCACATGTTCCTATTTATTTCACACCCTGGAAATGACATTTCTGGAGATAACCCCCCACCTTTCCCAACCACTGCGGCTAACTGTATATGATGCCCTTAAAGTACTAGCGGGTCTGTTCTTATTTTATCTTGTTTTAATTAAAAAGCTTTTTGAATTTGAAGCTGKTCCTTTAACCCTGTCCTCCTTAAGGAATGAAAAAGAAACAGGCCTGGGTTAGTATCAGATGAAATGTTGTATTTAAACAATTCTCAAAGGATCCAACTTGAAAACAAAACAATAAAATCCCCAAACAAATGAAGCTCAGGCTTTCCCTGCTTCTAGTGTTCTTTGCTGGTCTGTGACACAGCACACTCTAGAAATGGGCAAAAACCCCCAAAACAAATCACAGGAAGCAAAAAAATTCCATCACAGAACAACAGCCCTGAGAATCCTACTGCTGAAAACAGGACCTGTTTTTTGGCTACAGCAGGTCCTGAAGGCTTTGGCTCAAGGTCTGAAGCCTGGGAAGAACTGATGGCCAGCAGATGGGCAAAGCCTTGAGCAACCTCACAGCAGCCAAACACCCGTGACCTGCAGGCCAGACTGTTATGTGTGGTAAGGAGGCAGCACCTTCTTCACCTACCTCCAAACACAGCAATCCTGCTCCTCACAGCAACCTCCAAGCACTGGGCTTGCCCTTARGGAAAAGAGGAAAACATGTCCTCTTTTTCTCTGTAATGATAAAGCAGGACTGTACAAAAAGGAACACAACACAGATGCATCTCTTCCATCCTGCTTTTGCCCCACCAGCAGAGGAGATATGTCTACCATGAGAGTTAAATCAATGAGTGCCACAGTAAAAGCACTCTTGGGGCCCAGTCCAAGACCACAAATTTTTAATTCCTCCAGGAATACAGGCATGGAGCAGACATGCATATTTAGAAACAAAAAGCAAGAACTCTACCAAGCAAAACATCTTCCTGCACGCACACACTGCTCCATGCAGGCAGGGAATAAACCACAGAAGAGAAATCCTGGCCATCCCACTTAATGCCCAAGATGATAGTTATGAAAAGAGAAGCAGCTGAGCCAGATGATGCAATCCCACATTACAGCATCATCACTAAGGTCTTGTGCAAAGACAAGAGGACTGTGCATCAGATGTGTACTTTGATAGGAGAGAAAGCACTGTCACTACAGAAAACCTAAGAAATACAATGGATAACATGCCATGGAGCTGCATTTTTGAATTACATGTTTGCATGCCACATGACCAGACTAATATCATCTTGCAGACTATGTACAAATTTGAGGGGGCTGTGAGAGAGGAAAGGGTTTCATTCATTTTTCTTTAGATGTCTATGTGCTTTTGGTGTTTGGAGATATATAAATAGTTATATCATCACAAGGCAGAGATTAGATCTAAAATATCCCTTGGAATGTGAAAAACAGATTCTTAGAAAGCTCTTCTCTTTGGAAGCATGTGGAATAAGGCCATCATTTGATACACTGCCCAAAGAAGTGGCATTTCGTGGAGGAAAGATTCATGTGAGCATTCCTCTTYGAGACAGCAAAGACAACACTCTGCTCCTCAAGAAAAGAAACCTATTACTGTATCATCTGGAGCAAGAGTGATTTCACTCTTTAATATTCATGTGAGAAGGCATATAGTTCATCCTTTAAGGTTTGCTTGTTTATCCATGTAATGAATGTCATGCATCAAAGAAAAAACTAGTTTGGTGATGGTGCAATTTCTTTGTATGCTACTTTTAGTTCTCCCTTTTTTTTAAGAAAAACCCTAGAACACCAATATTAATTTTCTGCTAAGTGATCAGTGATCCATTTAATATCATCTGTTACAGAACAAAGCAGCCTTAGGATGGGCTTGTTGAATTTTAGCAGATTCAGTATTGAAGTCTCTGTTGATTTCTTTCTCACTTCCTCCAGTGCATCTTAGAGCAGGATAACTGGCAAGTTCTTGAGCACTTAAACTGTTTTTCCCAGGATGATGAGTCACACTAAACATACTTATAGTGAAAGCCCTGATTAACATTTTCTTCCGAAATCCTGACCAGTGGCATTAGTAAGTCTTTTAAAACCTTGAGAACTGTGGATGCCCTCTCCCACCTCAGTGGCAAAGCAATGTCATCCCAAGTAGGAGGATGTCCAAACCCTGTTTTTAGAAGCAAAGAATCCCCAGTTGGACAGCGTGGCCAAGACTGTCACTCATGTGTTAGAGTGAAGGCACATTGGAGCCTCAACAACTGAATACCTACCACAAAAAAGCACATTAACTCTGCACTGCTGTACCTGGGATCAACATCACAGTTGTTGACACCTGCTGCTCTCCTTTTTTCTGCTGATCCATACAATGAGAAACAGTCAAATCTGAAAGCTCATCAACCCCTACAGTTATGACAAAGGATACCCAGGAGAAAGGCTGAATTTGCATGAGTATTCCCCAGGGAAGCTGATGTTTCATTGTCCCAGCCAATTGACTACAATGGAAACATCATCAAGCCTCAAGAGTACTCTTGTCCTGAGAGGCCTCTCATCTCCCTGCTACTAGAGCACTTTATGACAGCTAATGTATTTACCATCAGCATCGCTCCTGTAAAAGAATGCTTTTATCCCTGCTTACAGAGAGAGGCACAAATCCATGGAAATACTCCATACYAAACTGCAACCAGGATCAGGAGGAACTGCCTATATACTTGTCGGGGGCCTAAATCTACAGATTTGCTGGAAATCCTCCAATGTATAATTTCAGGTAAGCAAAGGGACTTGAAGCCTCCACCCTGTAGCACCTCATYCTTTCCAGAGGTTAAAGGTGACTCGCAGGGTGCAGTCCCCAGGTTCTGAGCGCTGTTCACATCACATCAATCTACCTCAATCAGTCCACAGATGCTCTCCATCATGCCCATGAATTGTGAAAAGAATAGAGACATCAAAGAAGCCTGCGACAGGCGTGTCATCACAAAAGGCAGGGATGTGTTGGGTCCACCCACTTTTCCAGCTGAGCTGGAAACTGTCGTATTTATTTGGAGAACACATGACTGTCTTCCTTCCCCATGAGTAGGCTGGAGGACTTCAGATTAGAACACTATTCCTGCTGAGGAGTGAAGGAGTCTAGAATGAAATGTGGGCAGTTTGCTTAGTTACCCCCAGCTCTGTCCTAACCAGCCTTGCCAAGGCAATGCTTTCTTTAAAATCACAAAAAGGTATAGAAAGAAAACAAAAAATACAATGTTCGTAAGTTGAAACAGAGTTATAAACAACTGTCCATCAAGCACACTGAAAGCTGACTGGCAGAAATGGGTTACTCAGGTTCTCTGTATGTGAGGCTCAGTTTCTGCCCAGTTTTTGTATAATACTGTTGCCTTTAAGCTGCTCTCATTTCACAAGCTAAGGATCACCAGATCCTTGGGTATAAACAACGTACATGCAGGACACACAGAGAGCTGGACAGACGCAGGGGCACAGTGAGGTTATGTCGCTCTCACCTCTGGTTCACACTCCTTCAGCACTACAGCTCTATCTAGTGCAAACAAGGACATGGTAGAAGAAAACTGAGCACTGAGATCTCTTCTTAATGCTGAAGTACTAATACTCTGTTGAACAGGTCTCAGTTTTGAGAGGAAAACATATATTTTTGAGGCAAACAGAAATATCAGATACCACAACCAAAAGCCCTTATCTGGCATGGGTTGTTTACTCCTACATTATCTGTTTACTTGTAATAACCAAGAAAAGTTAAAAAAAAAAAGAAAGATCATGAACAAATACTGCGTGTGGGTACCAAGATACCTATAAATGTCATTAAGTCTGGAATGTGCTACAGCTTTCTTTATTTCCAGAAGGATCTGGCAGGTTATCAGTTCTCCATCAATAAAAAATAACTGTTTATACTGCACCTCTATGGGACTGTCAGATCTCAGGCTTCCTCTAAACTGAAAATATCATTCATTTAAAGCATGCAGTCAACTGAAATATCACATATCTACTCTRTGTGATACCCAGACAGGATCCCAACCCCAGTCTTGCAAGCAATTTATGGAGAACTCAAAGTTTCTGTTCCCAGGGCTGCTGGGAGACCTTTCAAACAAGGAGAAGTGTGGAAAGCACATTATTTTTATTGTGTAAATCTAATGATATAAAGTAGCATGATTGATGAAGCCACTGTAAAACCAGCCCCCAAAAATAGAGTTGATGCATGTTTTTTTCCCTCTGAGTTGCAACAGACTATTCAGCTGGTTTCTCACTCCCCCCTTCAATTTCCTTCCCTTTTTTTTTTTTTAAATCCCTTGGGGCATAGCCAAGAATCTCAATGTGCCACAATAACCAAGTTTACTTACTTCCAGCTCCTGTCTGTAGTATCCTATCATATCAGCTCAACCTGGCATCAACATGATGCTCTTCACTGATGAGCCCAGTAAGGAATCCAATCTGTTCCTCATTTTGTGATGCTTGGGATATATGGGAGGGTGGGAAAAAACAAAAACAAAACCATAAAGGAGAGAAGGGGGAGCTAACCAGGGCAGCAGTGGACGTAATGAAAAAYAGGAAGCAAGTAATGACTGACAAAAGTGTGAAGGAGGAACATGACACAGGTAGAAAGAATGAAAAAAATAAAAACATGAAGCAATGAGGGAATGGGACAGGTGGGAAGGAGAAAAGCAACAAGACAGAGTCAGAGTAAGGGGAAGTGAGAAATCCTAAAGAAAACAAACACTCCAGGAACAGAGTTCCATTGCTACCAAAAGCAAAGGCTTTCTGAATAATTCTTCTCARAGCTTAATTCACTGATGGAATTGAAAAAAAACCAAAAAGTCCCAACTTCCAAGGTCTGTAAAAAGTGTTCCCACACTAACCCACTACCAACTGGCTGTGATTTCTTCTAATTGCAAGTGAATAATCAGGTTCCCCCCTGGGCAAACCATTAGTGAAAAAAGGAGAGCAGAGTGAGCGAGGAAACACCTGCTTAATTGAGTGGATTTGCCTTTCCAGAAAGGCTGGTGTAGTAGTGCATTATGGAAAGCCACAGCAGAGTTAGATGTGGGCGTGAGCTTACAGTCTATTAAGCATCATTTAATTGCATTTAAATAATTAATAATGATGCATATTTTAATTGCATATAATTTCTTTGTTGTGCAGCACTGTGCGCCTTGCAAAGCCTAAGTCACAAACACTCAGCAATGCCAGATCTCAGCATGTCCAGGCTGTCTGCAGTCACCTGTACCATGCCCTTAGACCTGAGGCACAATTAGCCCAACATGGGTAATTACTACCTCCACAGCCCTGATTCCCTCATGGGCCACAGAATGGGAAAGGGCTCCCAAAATAAAACTGCTGCTCAAAATATCTCTGCTATCCAGAAGGGCTTGGACATGCTGTAGAGGTGGTCCAATATGAATTACATCAGGTTCAACAAGGCTAAGCAGCCTTGAGGACAAGGACCTAGGCATGCTGGTGGTGAGCAGCTCAGCATGAGCCAGCAATGGGCACTCATGGTCCAGAAAGCCAACTGTGTCCTGGGCTGGTGATYCTGCACCTTTCCTCCCCCTCCAGTGAGACCCCATCTGGAGTGATGTGTCCAGCTCTGGGGCCCCCAAAATAAGAAGAACATGGACCTGTTGGAGTGAGGCCAGGGGTGGCCATGAAGATGATAACTGGGCTGGGGCACCTCTCCTGCAATGACAGGCTGAGAGCGTTGCCATTCTCTCAGCCTGGAGAAGAGAAGGCTCCAGGGAGAATTTCTAACAGCCTTCCACTGCTTAAAGGGACTACAAGAGATTTGGAGAGGGACTTTTTAAAGGCATGTAGTGAGAAAACAAGGAGGACTGGCTTTCAGTGGAAAAATTGTAGGTTTAGATAAAGTATTAGGAAGAAATTCTTTACTGTGAGAAAAAGCACAGATAATCTGAGGATGCCCATGCCTGCATGTGCTCAAGGCCAGGCTGGATGGGGCCCTGAGCAACTGGCTCTAGTGCATGGCATCCCAGCTCACAGCAGAGGGGGTGAAACCAGAAGATCTTTCAGCTCCATTCCAACCCAAAACATTCTCTGATAGTATTCACACCTAACATTGTGTGCCACCTAAAAGCTGAAGGCAGAGGCAACAAGATCTTGACTTTCTGTGTAAACTGAGCCTAAACTGGCAGTCAGGTAAGTACATGCATGTGATCCCAAAAGCCTGCTCCCTGGTATTATCTAAAACTAGAGGTAGCTCCCAAGAGTTTCCTTCTCAGCCCCCCAACAAGGCTCCCTGCTCAGCCTATGTATTCTATGATCATTCATTCTTTAGTCATAAACATTTTTCCCCCTCTTTTTTTGGAGGGATACATTAAGGGAATCCAGATGCTCCATTTCATTTGTCTGCTGGAGYTTCACACTTAGAACTTCGGCTTTATTTAGCTATCAAAAGTATGTAAGTATGGCTCTTGTCCCTATGCTTTAAAGTCTCCCAAAGATTTCCAAAGCAGCTGCTTACTCAGTTTGCCATATATGGTTTGCATGACGGTGTGACTAATATGGGTCTCCTTGGAACTGGCTCAGGTTGGTTTCCACATCTCACAGCCAATTAATCAACAAGCAAAAGAAGCCCTTTCAGGCCAGAGGCTGATACAGTGTGCATGATAAGGGCACTGAGAGATGCCTGAGGTATCTGCATTACAGGGAAGCAGTTATTTCCTTCATTTCAGAAACCATCACACTTAGGCCTACTATGCTCAGACACTGTGAGGACCCAGATCAACTGAATTATGTCAAAACCCACTAAAAAAAAACAAATAAAAAAGCATGTCTGTGCATCAACATCCATGTACAAGTTACCTAGAAATCAAGGGAAGAGACATGGCAGACACTTTGGGAAGAAGTACAGACAAGCATTTGCCACTAAATTCACAACACAAGTTCAGAAAACTCCATCAAATCATGTACCTTGATCTTTACATTACAGCTAAACATACATCTCCCAGCTACACCCCACAGAYTCCAGTACTTTCTGTTTCACTGAAGATCAGTTTTGTTGGGCTAAAACAAGACATAATTTGAATACAGAAAGAAAAATCTAACCTTTCTAAGGATAATTTGTTTCAATGGATTGCAACTCTGTCAGAAATGTGTCTCACTTTCTGCGCAAATTTATCTGCCCCAGCTTCCAGACGCCTCCTTGGGCTCTTCTTCTCCACTAGGTTGAAGAGCCCTTTAGTGCTGTATGTTTTCTCTCCCTCAATGCACTTAATGCTTGCAGTGAAGAACTCGCCATTTCAGACAATTTTCCTTTCAAAGCCTGTTATTTCAGAGTAACTGCATACCGAAGTTAAAAATCACAAGAAGTGTCTAGACTAGTGTATTCCTCCTGATAATATGCTTAGTAAGCAGGATTACTGGCTAAAGCTCAACTTAGCTGGTCAACTGTATAATAATGTCTTGTTTATTTAATACTATTTCCAAAGGCTTTACAAATTGCTTGTATAAAGAAGTCTGCACGTCACTGAAATGGTCTTATTCTTCAGCACAAATTGGTGGCTGGGTGAGGCAGAGCAATGCAATAGGGAGTGAACTGGCTCTACCCAACGTGGGGTGGACACCCATGTCTTTCTTTTCTACACTGCTTCCTGAATAGACATTAACTGTCACAGGGCTTACAGTATTCCAGTGTAACAGCTATCCAAAACCAAGCTGGTATTCTGATCTTCATTCATAGCACTGTACACAAGAAAGCGTCTTGTTGATTGCCAGCTGCATYAAGTGCTACACAGAAAAAACTGGTTGTGCTATGAAGATGCGTGAACAAACCCACATGGGTTAGCTGCTGGTATCAACACCTGGTGTTATGGTTGCCAGAAAATGCTTTCCACAAAACACTGTTTTTGATGGCTTAGTTGCTACTCATCCAGACCGTAACCTGTAACTGCCTGAGGTTTTCCAGCACTGCACGACAGTGAGTACCTGTGAAACTTACTGAAGACAGAACAATTCCTTTTTTTTTTGACTCATAATAAATCAGAGCTGTCTGAAGACTTCTACTGTCCATGCCATTAGCAAGATGGACTTTGAATTGGCATGGGAGCAGCCTTCAAGCCCCAGTATCGTATTTCTTCTCTCTGTTAAATGCTGCCCATTTTCTCTCCCAAATTACAAGACCTCAAAAAACTGTCACTGATGAATAGTTGCTGCTTATTTCCTACAGGATCAGAGGTGGTCTGTGCAATGTCCCTGCAAACCAGATGCAATCCACTCCCTATGACAGCACGTCACATGACTGAACAGTAGAAAATACAACAAAAGTACATCTCTGTTTCCCCAGAGATGGCTTTATTACAGCCTCCAGTAGTGCAAAGTACCAGAGAATTACTTTCTTCCTATTAAATTAATTAAATGCTAATTGATTAAATGCTAATTAATTGATTAAATGCTAATTTGGGAAAACGTGCCATAAAAACCCCAAACCTTAAGATTTGAGAAAAGACTTCTATAGTCTTAAACCCAACGCCAAATCCCCTACGATTGCTGATGCTGGCTGTACCTGGCTTTGCAACCTGCTTGTCCCAGAGATCAGTGTGCTTTGTCAGTGCTCTTGGCAGTCTCCCAAGGCAGGTTGGGAGAAGGACGGAAAAAGCTATACCAAGGATAKGCAGAAAAAGCCTATGCCTAATAAACTCTCATCCAAAGCCTTACAGTGAGAAAACTCCTGCACCTCAATATTTCAAAGAAAACCACTGCAAAATCCTATGGAAAAGTGTGCTGCATGCATGTCTAATGACAGCTGATGCTAGACAGTCTGTTACTAAATGGGTTTGCCATTTGTCACTACCACACAAGGGTAATTTATATTTATCTTTCCCAACCAAGAAGTTACATGCCGGAACAGCAATCTCTATTGTGTGCGCCCAGGAGCAGCTCAAGCTCTTCTCCCCACTGTCTCCTCCCCTGCAGGCAATGAGGCTGCTCTCAGGTAAATCAGGACCACAGAGCTGTGAGAGTTTCTTGATCATGAGGGTGCTCATGCCACCTGCTGCAGGAGCTGGAAGGCAGGCAGGGGAACAAAAGGGCCTTAGGAGAAGAGAAGCTCAGCTGAAGGCTCCAYGGGCAACTGCCTCACAACCCTTCTGTCACAGATATTAAACAAAGGCTTCATGGGCAGCTTCTACTTGCAAACACCACACCTCCACCAACCCTGGCCCCTCCAGGTGTAATGGTCCTTAGCAGATCCAGCTTTTTCCAGCACACATCCGATGCCTTCTAGGGATATGTGCTCAAACAAGTCAGACACCCAAAATCGTCTACAGAAAGATGCTTTTTGAGATGTTAATCATTCTTTATTCAAATGCTGCTCTACAAATTCAGTTGGACTTTGGAAGAGAAAGTTGAACAGTCACTCAAAGCCCAAGCACCACTCAAGAAGAGAACAGAATACGGTAATTGGTTTGCAGTAAAGGCAACTGCTYGATCCTTTAAATTCAAACCAGGGGATACCGCAGGGCACAGGARAGGAAGGAAGGGCAGCCTTCACCCTGAAACCACTTAAGCCTGAATGCTTGCCTTCTCTGCCGTATTAACCTTCTTTTAACACAACTCTTTGCAAAGAATAAGCAAAGACATGGTCTATTCTTCTAGTGACAGATGATGTGATTCCTTTATGACTGTGACACCTTTCTCTGCATTTTATTTAAACAAAATAATAAATGCTTATCRCTAGTTTGAAATTTACCTGCCCAAMMCTAGACATGGGCTGTGTTTGCTTTTACTATGAGACATTGTTTCCTAACAGGAAGGCAGAATTATCTGATAGAAAACACAGTTAATGTAGCACAAACAATTTATTAACTGGAATCCAACAGGGCACATGATGAGCAAGCCTAACACCACAATTCAATGGGGTAAAACGCCACCATGCAAYGGAGCAAAATAACCTGGTTCCAAGGCTTCCAGACTGCGTGGGATAGAAATAATTTTAAATCAATTGAGTTACTGTTTCTTGGCAATTTGATAGAAAGGAGAAACAGTGTAATTGGCAATCAAGTACTCCTTTGGGAGCTTCCAAACACAGCCAGCTGGATTTGTAAATGCATGTTAATCTGCCAGGGCCAAATCCTGCAAGATGCTTAGAGCAGTGGGGTAAATTGCAAGCTGGGTGTACATTATTCCAAACAGGGATGTAAGCAGTAAAGGAGTACAACTTGCATGTCAAAGGAATGCTGCTTTTGTCCCTAAAAGTAAATATAAACCTGCTTTCACTCCCTTGCCAACACAGACAGTTCTTTCAATGTAATCAAGCACAGATCTACTCACCCTTTACTTGCTAAGCAGTAGCCAAATATAGCTCAGGGACAAATATGCAGTCTGCATGATTAATTAGCTGGTGTCTTTATCTAACTTTCCTTCAACCTTTATACGCTAAATAATATCYATTTATTAAATCAATGAGCTTGTGTATAAAACTGAATCCATTAGTTTATTTTAAGTTACTATAAATAGACAGGTTTTCATTGCAGGAGCAAACACTACGGGCAAAATATTGGAGTCATTTGGATCCATCACTTGGGAGTGAGGAGGGACACTGATAATGACCTCAACGTAAAGGCACAGTTTTTAGAGTCCTTCTAGGATTGTTTAAGAGTTTGCATGGAAAGGAAGAGCATTCCAACTGAACTATAATAATCTTCTTGCATTCCTTGAAATAATTTCCTTCTAGAATTTCTTACCTTTATCTGAAAACTGTGAAGTTTTCCTAATACCACGTGCTGAGAAGGAAGATGAACTGGAAGTGACCTTTTTTTCCTCACAAACCAGACTATTCAGATAACTAAATTCAAAGACAAATTCCCTTCACWGAGATATGCTCCTTGCCCATGACCGCATCTCTAAACCATCCAACCAACCAATCATCTTAGGTATTCCACCTGGGAGATGTGGCACTGTGTCAGGCAGAGGGCTCTCTCTAAAAATATTCATCTAACTTCCAGAAGTCAGGTGAGATGAATCGTGCCTCACTCTGGCCTGGTCTGAAGAAATGGCTGGCAWTCTGTAGAGCATCTCCAAAGAACTTCACTTTAGAATCACAGAACAGAGTCATATTCTGAGTTGGAAAGGATCTACAAGGACCATCAAGCCCAGCTTCTGGCCCTGCACAGGACAGCCCAAAGAATCACATTGTATGCCTAAGAGTATTGTCCAAATTCTTCTTGAACTATGTCAAGCTTGATACTGTGACTACTTCCCTGGGCATCCTGTTCCGGTGTCCAACCACTCTCTGGATAAAGAAGCGTTTTCTAATATCCAACTCAAACCCTGCCCAACACAGCTTCATGCCATTCCCTCAGGTCCTATCACTAGTCAGCCCGGAAGAGAGATGAGTGCCTGTCCCTCTACTTCCCCTTGTGAGGAACTTTGATTGATTTCTGACAAAATCCCCACTTCTACATAAAATTTGTGATGGTTTCTTCTGCATTTTTGTCATATATGTCCTCCAACAGTACTGAAAAGGAGATGGTGCTGAACCCTAGTCCTATGCTGTTCCCCCTGAGAGGTGTTTGAAATCATTCATAAAACCAGCCCTTGTAGCTGCAGGGACAGGCAAGCTGCAAATAAATCCTTCAAGGTTGCTGGGAGAGGCCAGGCCAGCATCTTCTGGATGTCCCAGGCAGTCTCGTTTCCCACCAACTCCAGCACTGAACACAAGCTTCTGAGGGATTTGTAAGCCAATATGTGTTAAATATGAGCATTTTGGGAAATGACAACTACTTTGGGACAGGTACTTCACAAGCAACACATAAGGTGTGGAAGAATAAATTCTTCCCATGTGAAGAATAAATACAATTATATCAYGCTCCTTGCATTTCTCCCCTGGTAAAGAACAGACACTTCAAGAGGCCAAATTTTCTCCGACCCATTAACGTGCAGCCCTTCAAATTAAACAAAGCAAACTGCAATTCTGCAACTGAAAAGTAATTTGTAATTCCGGAGGGGGAGGGGGGGGGGGAAATAAAACCAAAAGCACAAAAAAAATGCACGAAAGTTTCCCAGGTTTCCCATGCTCTGAGGAAACAAAATCATGATATCCATGTCAGTTCCAAAGGTACAGAGTGAAATTAGATGCCTCAAGGTGTAGCAAATCAGCAACATGAAGATGTATTTTTTTATTCCTGTGACATGTCAGAAAGACCACTCTATTCTGCATCTGGCCTGCAATTATTATCTGAATGCACCTCAAGGAAAAGTGCTGTGACATGCACAACAAGGAAGTGTTTTAGAACTAAACCAGACTGAACAGTAGAAAACACAACAAAAATGCRTCTCTGTTTCCCCAGAGATGGCTCTATTACAGCCTCCAGTAGTGCAAAGTACCAGAGGATTACCTCTTTCCTCCTGGTTATGATTAAATGCTAATTTGGGAAAATGTGCCATAAAAAACCCCAAACCTTAAGACTTGAGAAAATACTTCTGTGGCCTTAAACCCAATGCCAAATCCCAACACAATCTATGCAAGCTGCTGCCTTCCTTCATTTACACATTCTTTTTTCATTTCATCCTCATACCTTTGATGCCTTGTGAAGGCYGACCTAGAACAGAGACTAGACTGAGTTAAAGAATAAAGCAGGCATTTATTAAAATGACTCAATGAATACACCTTGGGAAGCACAAGAGCCCAGCTAGGGCTACACCCAAGATGAACCCAAAATGGTCATAAAATGGACGACGAACTACAGGGTCTCTCACTTTTACAAGTTCTGATCCATTAGCATACTGGAGCTAATTGTCCAATTATGGCTTTAGGATATGGAGTCCCATCCTTCTTGTTTTTCTGTCTTCAGTCCACCRTTGTTTATGCTCTTGGGCCTGAAATTTGGATCATTTTTCCTTGGTCCCCAGCTAGAGAAGGAATTGTTTTGTCTACCTATTCTGTGAAGAGAGCTTACTATCCCCTACTGTGAAGCTCAGAACTACACACTAAAGCAGTACAGAATCTGAAAAATATAAAAGCTAAAACCTGAGGCATCACCTTTTTGTAAGTTACTTTGTTGGCAAGCCTCCAAATTGTTCCTTCTGAGCCCAGAGCTTGCTGGAAGACCTCTGGCTGCTCTTGCTGTACATCACCTACCCTGTAGCTAAAAGGTCAGGTCAGTAAATCTGCCCTGGCATGCCAGGAGCAGGGCTGCAGGAGCAGCTCCCTGGGGCACTGCAGAGGGATCCACATGTCAGTGCCCAGGAGCAGCCTGGCCAGTCCCCACTGCTGGGTGACCATTGGCATGACTCCACCAGGCACCTCAGAGGGATGCAGCCAACAACGCACAGGTGCTGGGACACATCCCCTGGCCTCTGTCAATCACAGTGCAAACCAGCAGGCACTGGTGGTTTGGGATGAAAAATAAGGAAATCCACTTTTTTTCTCATAGGAGGGACAGTTATTTGCTAAAGACTGAATGGCAGCATGCCACCAGGCAGCGGAGCTGTAGCATGGGTCTATCACAGAAACACAAAACCCACGAGTCTCCTGAGACAAGGAGAAAGAGAAGAACTCCCCAGAAGACACGGGAGGAGAAGGAGCAGGATATGAGAGTTTATTTTTGGCTATGACTAATATAGCATTCAAAATAAGTGCTTCACACCCAACTTGAAAGAGGAAGAAAAAAACTCCATTTATCTCTATTAACAACCCTAAATACAGTACTTCACTAACTACAGTCACTCTTTGACTACCACTGTGATTAAAAAGTATATAGAAAGGGCAGGGATTTTGCATTAGAACTTGAACAGCAGGGATGAAAGTCATCCTATTTTCACTGTATAAAGATTAGGAAGTCTATTGTAAAGTAATAATTTCATTTCAATTATAATTCCTGAAGAAAGCAGCCCCCTATGAATGTCTCAAAAACACAGCTTTTTAATTTCAAGCATTAAAATCCCAAGAATACTATTTTTGCAAACCCAAGAGAGACAATGTGAAACAGTCAGACTCTCCTCTCAGTATGGCAGCTACTTTCTTTCCATTTACTCACAGGAAGCTTTCTTCAGTGAAAAAACTGGAAATAGTTTGGAATTTTATCCAGAACTGTGGTGCAACTGGACATACTGTTTCCCTTGTTTCTTTCTCATTTCCTTCTTTTTTTTTTCTGTGCTAAACCTACAACTAATAAAATTAATTTAGAATTGGGAAGCTAAAACCATTACAATTATAAGAATTTTCTACTTCGAGAAACTCAGAAGGAGAAATTCCATTTCTGTCTACTGTAAAAGCTTAAAATCAGTTTTAAATCTAATGTAAACTACAATTTAAATACTGAACTGAATTAGTTGACAACATTGACTTAGATTTGCTGGATTCTTAGTTTGGGATAATGTTCAGTTTGGGCTTTTTGGATCAATTCAAGAAAGAAGAACCTTCAAAATACAGAACATACTCRTGGATTAAATAATTCCTACCAAGGCAACACATCTGTAGATGCTAGTCCCTAAATATTTGGAGCAAAATTAAATGCAGACCACCAATTTTCTTGTTAGTTGCTTGGCATTCCCCTTCTAAAAACTTCAGAGGGAAAAAATAAAAATAAAACCTACCAGAGCTCCCTCCCTTGTCTTACAGGGTGTACCAGAGTTATCTCTGAACTCAGCCCTTCCATTGTACGATGCCAAATGGACTGTGAAATTGTTTACCTTAATGGACAATGCTACTTTCTCTTGGAAACAGAATGAAATTTATGGAGCAATTTAAAGCAAAACCACCAGATTTTTTTTCCTTTACAGTGAAATTGCTTCTGTTCCTTCTCTGCTCACAGGGCCACTGACTCAGCTGAAGGTGAAACTCCAGCAGCCACACCTGTGCCTCGGTCACACACAGAGAGCACCAACACCAAACCTTTGGCACTGGCACCTGCTAATGTGGGCAGCACATCCTRCTAGATGGAACACTGGGAATAGCCTCTGGACTTTAACTTCAGAGTCAAGAACTGTCATTTTTCAGTGGCCACACAATTTTATATACTTAAATCTTTAGCCATTAAGATAAAATCTGAAGGAATGTAAACACAAAATGAAAAATCAGAACTGAAGAAACACTGTTTTCATCTCAACAGGACCAGACCCTAAATACTTCCAGTTTACTGACTTTCCTCAAGGATTATATATCAGCAGACACCTGTAGAAACATATGAAATAATCTGTTTTTAATTACTGTGTCTGGACAGCAGAAGTCATGCACTGGTTTAACCCAGAGCGTAGGAAGCACAAGCAGGTTACGACAGTGACAAATGGGGTTACAAGCCATCAAGACTTCAATCTCATTTGATATTTAGGTTATTATTAAAGTAACTCAAGGCCACAACWGAAGATAATTCAGAAACTGGATGAAACTCTGAAGCACAAGATCTAATATCCCTCCCAAAATTCTTAACATCAATAATGATAAATCTTCATGGCTTTCAAAAACCTGGTTTAAAATACRGGATACCTTCAAATTACTTTTTGCAAGTTATCAAGCTGACATCAGACAGCAATGTTATCAGCCCAGGGCTATAAATTAGTAAATCTGTTTCTACCAWCAATATCAAAAAGGCCAATGCCTTTACAAATTTCTTCAAATTTCTCACTGGAAATTCTGCCAGAAGTAATCCTGTGACACAGGAGTAGTACATGGCATGCAAGGAGGAGACCTCCATAAATYCAAGCACCTCCCTTGAATCTCAGGAAGTGCAGTAAATCTAAGTGCAAGGAGCTGCAGAGCTGAGCACAGRCTGCAAGAACTCACTGAGAGCAGCGCTGTGGTGAAGGACTTRGGGGATTCTTATGGATGAAAAGCTGGACATGAGCCAAYRGTGTGTGCTCACAGCCCAGAAACCCAACYTCATCCTGGGYTGCATCCAAAGCAGCGTGGGCARCRGGGTGAGGAAGGGGATTCCRCCCCTCTGCTCTGCTCTGGAGACACCCCACCTGCAGTGCTGTGTCCAGCTCTGGGGTCCYAGCACAATAAGGACATGGACCTGTYGGAGTGAGGCCAGATGAGGGCCATGAAGATGATCAGAGAACTGGATCACCTCTCCTTTGAAGACAGGCCGAGAAAGCTASGAAAGAAAGGGGCTGCTCAGCCTGGAGAAGAGAAGGCCCCAGGGAGAACTTCTAACAGCCTTCCACTACCTAAAGAGACTACAAAAGAGCTGGAGAAGGACTTTCTCACAAGGGCATGTAGTGCGAGGACAAGGGGGAACAGCTTTCAGTGGAAAAAGAGCAGGTTTAGATTAGGTGATATGAAGAAATTCTTTACTGTGAGGCTGGTGAGGACCTGGCACAGGTTGCACAGACAAGCTGTGGATGCCCCATCCCTGCATGTGCTCCAGGCCAGGCTGSATRGGGCCCTGAGCAACCGGATCTAGGGAATGGCATCCCAGCTCACAGCAGGGAGGGTGGAAATACACGATCTTCCAATCTTTCCCTTCAACCCAAACCATTCTSTGATTCTATGATTCTAAAGCTGCAAGCTGTGGCATCTGCATTCCTCTTTACTACGTTTTACTGTCTGAGGAAATGTAAGAGGGAAAAAAACTTCAAATTGCTAAAACTGCTATAAATACCAGATGGACAAAATACAGCAAGCTGTAAAAATGAAGGGTAGAGAAAGAAAATGGGGAACACTGCAGGATAAAGGATTCTCAGACTCTCCATCTGCCCTGACTGTCCAACTCCATGGAAARAAAGGAACCCAGGAACCTCACAGCATGAAAAATAATGAAAATGGAGAGCAGATGATTTTCAGTATAATGTAAATGCCACAAATGATACTCTCTAACTTCTGAATAAACAAGTTCAAATCCATGGAAAATTAGAAGAGTTAAAGCTCTCTGCTATTTATTCTCATATAATTTATACAAACAATTTACAGAACATACCCAAGCAGTCCCATAAGCTTTGCTTTTAAATCCATCTTCCTTTCGAATTAAAAGRAAGTAACATACTTTGATTTCAAATGCATTTAAATTAGCATCTTAACCTGAAATCTGCTATGGAAGAAAATGCAAGACCTTATCTTGAAATCTTCAGGAATAAAAGGTCCTTTTCTGAGCTCACAAAATTCAAATATGATTCTGGGTGAAAGACAAGGAGAGAGAAGGCTTATTTTGCCTTTTCTGTAATCTCAGAAATGTAAAACTACAGTCATGTTTTGCCAAGACTAATAATAAAACAAAGACCTTATAATGCATCTAAAATTGTGGCAAGGAAAAATACAGTGAACAAGAAGAGGTGAAGTTCATTCAAATCAGATGGCAGCATAACAGGAACATTCACCAAACCTGGACATGGTGGGAGACAGAGCTGACCCTGATCATTCAGGGCTGACTGATAGATATGCATCATCCCTAAATCTTTCCTGGCGTGTCCAGATGGGTAAGAAATTCCTGGACAGTATTCCAGTTACTCCCATCATTTTTGCCAGCACATCAGCTCCACTGCATGTACTGCCCATCCTGTCTCCACACCAAGGCTCAGGATGGAATGGGTACATTTTACCCAACTGATGTGATTTGGCCACAGCTAAATAAACTGAGATTAGCTAAAGCTGCAGATCATGGAGCCTACAAGCAAAAAACAAAAGGTTTCTATGTCTGGCTTTCTAATGAAAAAGGCAGAACAAAATGTGTCATTTCCCAGCGTCCTTGAAGTCAGTTTATATTTTATTTAAGGATACAACTTCTCTAAAACTATTCCTACATGTCTAAAAGTTTGGTGTCTGGTGCGAACTGCTCCGATAGACTCATTGTGCACTCAGAGTAGGGAGAGAGCCATTTCCAGAGGGCAAACCATCCTCAGAAGAGCCTATTACAGAGGAGGCTCAAGGGATTGGACACAACAGGCAATTTCTAGACAAATGACATCAGGTGAATATGTGCTACACCATCTGACTGGCAAAACACAGTGTATCAAATACCTAATCCAGACTAGGYTGCAAATAAACTTCTCCTTGATGCACTCTAGCTCTCACAGCCAGASAGAGCTTGGCCTGTCCCACCTCACAGGGCCAAGATCAAGCCTGTACTCCACAGAGATGCTAATATCACATATTAGAAGTTTAAAAGGGATAAAACCAATATGTGCTGACATTTATCCTCATACCACTGTGAAGAAGTTTCCCAGTAAATATGACTATTTCAAGTAACATCTAACAAGAAAGAATACATCTGCTGATTAATAATCAAAACTCTCATTGCAAGCATCACAAGTCACCTTTTCAGTTCAATGTTATGTTCGCAACCACGTCTGCTTTCCCTTTGCAATCATTACATTTCACACCCATCACAGAAAGCAGTTTATTTCTATACATAACTTAGGGAAATCACCAGTTTGTGAAACGGGAAGTCCTCACACTTGGCATTGCTCTCACATCATAAAGTAAGTGAACACATGCCATTTTATAAACACATTTTATTAGCTTGGCTAAAATAGCTGGGCTGCAGCGTTGACATGAAAATTGCTTGAAATTAATTTCAGAAGTATCTTCCTTCATTTGTTTGAAAGTTTACCCTATTACAAAGCATTTCTTCACTAAGCCTTTTATGCCACATACCTGCCTACAACTCAACCTTTTCCTACAGTTCAGCTTAAATTAATAACACGTTCAAGAACTGCATTGGTGAAAACAATTTTAAAATGTTYAAAAAAAAGTTAAAATAATTTCTATGAAAGGTCATGGCATTTCCAAGATTCACACTGGAAAAGTGGTCAGAAGCAGCAGGCAGGTACATAGATGTAACCAAAGTTTCTGAAGAGCTTGGTTCAGGCTGCTGCTGCCCAGGGTGGAGCCCAGTCAAGAAAGGAGGATGAGGGAGGGTATTCCATGCTCACGAAGTGAGCAAACTGTGCTCAGCAAAAGGCAGTGCAAGGAGTTACCAGCCAAGAAGGAAGTTCTACAAGGGATAAAAACAGCCTCAAGTTGGCCTTCCCACCCAACCAGAAGCATGCAGGGATGTATCAATGGGATGTGCCAGTAGGATCCAGGTGCCAGTAGGATCCAGGATTGTTAGTGCTAGCATGGCTGCCAGCTGAGCCTGCAGTGCTGGATCTGCATGGAGGCACCATGCTTAGCATCTGCAACAAGCTGTCCTCTAAAAAAATAACCATGAAGTGGGTGGAACCCTCTTTCAGCTGGAAGACAGCCAAAGTCATAGTTTTGGTTCTCAAGTGGATTGAACAGTGGCCAAATCAAAGCTTTACTTCAAACACAACTCAATATGGTTTTCCATAGTCCTTGCAGCATAATTTAGGGGATTTGGACTGGATAAGTGGACAAGGTGAGGTAACTGTCTGGACTGCTGGACACAAATAACAGAGGTCTGTAGTTCCAAGTGTTCTGGCTCATCACACATCCATGGGTTCATTGTGACAGGGGATCCTAAAAGTTCAGGAGTGGAACTGTTGCTGTTCAGCCAAAATCTGGGTGGTCAGTAAAAACCAGCCCCACCCAATTCACAAATGACACCAATTTAGAAGGAACAATGGATATTGTGGAGGGCAGGGCTTCTCTTCAGAGGCACTACAGTAAGATGGGAAGATTAACTGACATGAAAGCAATTGACAAGAACCACCCAAAACTGCAATGAATAAAATCCTGTACTGGGATTTGCTGTTCATCCACTGGAGCCCAATGGGAGCAGGTCAGAGGAAAACGTCATGGTGATTCTGGCAGGTAACACAGAACAAGCCAGCAGTGTCTCCATGCAGTGATGATGGAAGAGCAGGCCCAGTTTAGACTTCCAGTGCCCCTAATGACAAACTGATGTATCCCCAGGAAGACTGTCAGAGGACCCAAGCACGCAGTGGAGRAGAAGAAGATAAGGGAACTGTTCTCTGTATAGAATGGGAAGAAAAGGCAGAGGGAAATCTCATTGCAGTCTTCCCACCTAAAGAGAKGCTGCAGAGAAGACAAAGCAGCCTTTTCCTCTCCAACAGAGAGGAAACTGTCATGAGGGGCAGCAAAACAAACCTCTGTTGGAAGTAAGTGAAAACTCATTGCCAGAAGGGTGGTTAAGCCTGGAACAGCCTTCCCAGAGACATTCGCTCAGCCAGTTTAGACAAGGCCTCCCTGGAGTAACTGGACCCAGCATTGAGGTTAGATGCAGCTGGAGCAAGAGGACCTCCTAATCTAAAAGGTTCTGCCATTTTTCTGATGTGCTTTGAAATACAGATCATTGTATTTTCTGAAAAAATCAGGCCATAAAGTTTCTGTGTATTTTCCGTTTTAATTTCTTTGTGCCTCTGTTTCCCATCTGCAATGTGTTATTAGCATTATTACGAAGGATGGAGTCCAAGTCCAGATTCAGATTCTTAAATGTAGGTGTCTTGACGTGAGCCAAACACCTACGCTCCCCTCAYGCTCAATGAACATCTGAAAAATCATTTCCCTTCCCCACTGTCATTTTTGCCATTTAAGGTTCCTCAGCATATTACCTGAGGCATCCTCAAGGGACTGACAGATATGACAGAAATTATGCATGGATTGATACCCCTCTGCAGTTCAAGCAGGAGACTGGGTAGGCAATGCTGGGACACACGAAATGGCCTCACCAGCCATTCAGCTGGAAAAATGCAGGCTCACACTGAGAAATGCCTGACATCATGCCCACTGGTCTCCACTTTCAAGTCTGAACTCTACCTGAATCCTGACCATGATTTCCACACCCAGGTAGAGTAGTCTTGAAAAAAAAATTAAGATATAAGATACAGTAGGGAGTGAAGAGCCTCACGGGAATTTGAGTTAAATACAATGGAATTCATCTCGTTTAAAAATATGTTTAAAAATAGTGAATTGGGCTACAATAAATAAAAGACAAAGGAAAAGCAAAGTAAYGAACAGTCCCCAAAATACTGTGCTTTAAATAATAAAGACCATGCAAAAATACTCCTGCTACCACTAATGACTCTATAATTAAAGAGTACCTGATAATGCAGAGAGTGGACAGACTAGATTCACGCAGGTATTTCCCTAACTTGCAAATTTTCTGACTTTCTCACCTTAATCCTATTATTTTAATGCACTTTCAGTGTGCAGTGTTCCAGGCACAGTCATGAGTATATGAATACTAAAGGGTGAAGTTTTCAAAGACACTCAATGTTGGATTAACATTTCTCTCCCTGAAGACCAGGGTAATTTCTTTATCCTTCTGACATCTTCCTCCCCCTCCTCCCYTCCCCAGCTTAAGATTTATAATGTAATTTTATACAGCCTTACTTTTTCTTCTTGAAATCATTCTTGCTGCCTTATGAATTACACCCGTAATATCATGTTCTGAATACCTATTTTAAGGAGTTTCTTTTGTCCTAACAGTTCATACAGAAAGTAGGCTGAGGCTCRCAACACTCCAGTAAAATCCACATTCAGTTTCTCCATTAAGGAAAGAATGAATCTTTTGCATACGCACTTAACCTAAAATATAAACTAGCACATGGCTGTGAAATAAAGCCRTTAGTTAACAGCACCAACATTGTTTTCTACCAAATGCCCTAAAATGAAGGGYTTCTTCAGGGTACAAAATAAAAGCACTTAACCTTAAAATTATAATTTGCCAGCAATTAAATGTTTAAAAATATTATTTTATTTCCTATCATACTAAATAAYACAAATTGATAACAGCTCTACATGGTGAAAGCATCCAGATGCATTTCCTGACGGTGAAGAATCAGCAATATAATGTAGCAAGAGACTGGTATTGTGCTCATTAGATCACTAAGCAGCAGTGCTTACAGAATATTTAACTACACTCTACAAAGATATTCAAATATAGCTGTCAGAATGTGCTTGGAAAATTTCCACCTAACGCAAAAATGCAAAAGATRAGAAATTATCTCTCTTTAAGGGAAAAAGTTCAAGGTGAATGTTACCTGATTAGCTCGCTTTGTTATTAATTAAATTCAATAAAAATCCCAAATACGGCATGCCATCTTTTATTAGCATTTCTGCAGAAATAAGAACAATGCTTATAATTTAAGAAAATTTAGTCAGAATTAATGAAATATCAAAGAATAATAACACAGCAGATGAAGGATTTAAGTTCAAAACATGACACTAAAGGGAGAAAATTTAGTATCTCCTAGAGACATTTATAAAAACCCCTATGAATATTAGTGCTATGCAATTTGCATCTATTTATTATATATTCCATATGTATTGCATGCYGTAGAAACAGCAATTTCTTTAAAAGTGCTTAAAGTATTTTAAGGGGGAAAATGCTCACCTAAGAGCAACATGACACCAGAAAATGGTTCCTTACTCTCCTATCTGTCTCAACTGTTTTTTGRCTTTTTTTTTTTAATCTCTTGCCACATGGCACAAAGGTTTATTGATTTGTAATATGAATTTGCCAAGAAATGGCCTGAGCAGAATTTGTCTGTGAAGTCACTCCAGTTTCAGCATTCACATTAGCCTACCACCTAACCAAGCACACCCTTCCAGTAGAGAAGACAGATCGGCTTTAGCATGGAAAATGGGCAGCATTGCCCCATTCATCCTGGACATTAACAATAAGGATTAGCCTGGGGAACTTTCTATCTCTGTTGCTCTGCTGAGCTTTTAGGGTATAAACACAGAAGTAGCTGTCCTCTTCCAATACAGAAATTAACACTATAAATATTCCATACAAATCTGTATTTCCACATAAAGGGAATTTTAATTAATTTAAAATATTCTTTTAACCTCAAACTACGTATTCTCTGGGAAGGCATATTCCCAGTCAAAAGAACTTTCCATGGTAGAGCCTTCTAGCATTGAGACAAAAAAAAAGGAAATCTCCAGGTATCTGGTCAGTACCAGTAATACAGAAAGACTCACTTCATAGTTAGCAAGAATGAAAGGCCACTTAATCAAAAAGCACTGGTAAATCTGTGGCTTACCAAAAAGCTCTAACGGGTATTAACTGATGCCATATGTACACAAGGAAGGATCCATTTGTGACCCAAATGTCATGAAAATCAGCATAATTACACACTTTACAGTGCAGGCGATTTTTTTTTCATTAAATGAGGACTTCAAAGTGTGACTAGAGTTTCATCATTTGATTAGGTTTATCTCATGGAGAGCAYTTCCTTCCAGCTAAACCCAGAGAGCAATACCAAGAGCTAAAGATGTATGTGCCAACTGTTGAACATACAAAGGACAWTGAAAGTTGAAATACAACATATTTCAAGTTAAGGAACTGGTAGTCAACCAGAAGGTAACAAAAAGCTACAGAATGATGCTGGAATATAAGAAATATCCAGCTCAAACAAGGAGAATGAGACTCTTTAAAGGATTAAGAAGACCATGAGGAGAAACATTAGGAAACCCCACCTCATTGCGTTCTCAAGAAATGACACAGTGATAGCCTTCAAAAAAGAGAAGCTTAAAAAAAAAAAAGTGATATTTGATTCAAAACAYAAACATGCCTCAAGCTAAGAAGTTATGAAAAACGTTCTCAGTAARTTTTTCTGTGAGACAAATCCATCACCCCCATGAAGCACAAAAYAGATTGTATTTGGGAGACAGAGAACTGTATTTTCTCATGGTGCAAGTAATTTGGGAGGCACCACAATACTTACTTAGGGAATGACTAATTAGGTATGAAGACAATGGGGGAAAAAAAAAGAGGGGGCCTCCTAATGTCGTGGAAATATAATTATTTTTTTGAATGCATGAACTGCAGCTCCAAACATGGTCTTAGGGAGGGACTAGGCACATATCAGGATTCAGCTTAAACTCTCTGAGACAGCTGAATGTTAAAAAGGTTTATCTGCCACCATGCCAGACACTGGGACACCACTGAAGTAATGATGAGGCTGAGGAAGAAGGGACCAAAGTAGCAAAAAGGAAATCCTCCTTTATCAGCCCAGCATGCACTGTGTGAAAGAGGGGTAGTCTCTGGGCATGAAGTCAGCCCCAAGATGGATGATGAGAAGGGAGAAGGCTTCCTGTGACAGAGAGAGGAGAAGCACTCTGCATACTAACTGTGTCCAAAAATATTTGTAAGAAAAAGTAGCATGAATTTCTACCTGCTGTCCAAGCACAGCCACAGATTCCTGCACTAACAAAAATCTTCCAGAATAAATGTCCCCACACTTGGGACATTTAAAATGATGGCCTAAGGTCATAATGCAAGAGGTCAGGAAGATAATTAAATTACCTGCAAGGTCAAAGTAATTATGACTGAAACTTATCACTTCATCATGTACTCAAAAAAACYCAGGAACTGAATTGTTGCTATTAAAAAATACACCATTCAGCAGGCTTCTATACACCCACACATGTACTTATCCAAAGCGCCACTACCCAAACAGAACAAAAATATATTTTAGCATATCTTGCACAAAGTCAAAACACAATTTCTTTTACAGACATGTTAGTCCACAAAGCTGCTTTTTCATTCAGCTTATACTGCTAGTATCACTTATGGACATCTACTACAGAGATCTGCCAAATCCATAATTTGCTTATTGACATTAAGTAATAAATACATAATGCAAACACACATTTGTCCTTTTCAAAATGCAGCCAAAATCCATTTCTTTAGATAAGAGCATGACCTGTCCAAGTCACCTTCCAAAATTCAGAAAATCTTCCTCCACTGAGGCATGCACGCCAATCATATCCTGGCTCCTACTTGAAAGAGGAACTATGTACATCCAAGCATTTGACATTAAAATAGGAATTTATGACAGCTTTGAGTGCCATTGGCATGTGGAAGTGCCATTCATAAAGCAGACACTCATGGCAGTGCTCACTGTTCAGGCAGAACCAGAGGACATCAAGATCCATAATTAAAATTTTCACATGGAAAACCCCATTGCTGGCTGCTCCTAAGCCTGGAAAGTATTTCACTTTAATCTGTTCAACCTTACATGATACCTATTAGCCTGGGTTAAATTAGTGGTGAACTCTGTATTTTGCAAACAGTTACACTCAAATTGTCTTCTTAAATTCGCTTTTAAGAAGGGACGTTGATGCTGAGACCAAAGCTCATATAAGCAAGTATCTGGCTCTGTATTGCTTAAAAGTGCTGCCTTTTGGTGGCTAATGTAGCTGGAAAGGGGTCTGTACTATACAACACTGACAAAACCTCCTGGATACCAGCCCGGCTGATTAGCGCTTCAATTTCATAGTCAAATGGAGGTCACTGCAGTAGGTGTTTTTCAAAGGAAATTATTAGGATGGAGAAGGATGTAGGGAGGATTTGCTAGAGATGAAAACAAATGACACTAGCCTTGCAATAAAAATTCTGAGTGCAGCAGGGAGGGGAAGATGTATCATCATTAGCTCATTTACTGGTTGTGAACTAGCAAGGGCTCATATCCATGAATCTTTTCATGCTGCATGCACAATTTTAAGAAGGCAGCAAGCTCTAGCACACACAAGTGAGATCAGACCGAGTGATCACACAAGTAATGTGCACCCAGAGAGAAAAATAACAGCAGAAGTTTTCTAGTTGGAATACTGCTGAAGTCTGTCATACTGCAAGCGGAGCAAGAGCCATGGCAGACACCTCTGAAAAAATGAGCTGTGCTTTACTGGGGAAGTCTCAGAATGGAAGAGGCAGAGCCTTTGTCAGCTACTGCTGGGCAAAATTAGAATCACAGAATCATAGAATGGCTCAGATCAGAAGGCACCTTGAAGATGCTTTATTTAACTAAAGACCTACTTCCAACTCTCCCACCATGGGCAGGTGTATTGAGTTTTCATGGCCAGGTTTTGGTAGCAGGGGGGGATACAAGAGTGGCTYCTGTGAGATAGGGCCAGAAACTTCCCCCATGTCTAGCAGAGCCAGCGTYAGGCAACTCCAGGATGGATGTGCCACTGGCCAAGGCTGGGCCAGTTGGAAATGGTTGTAACAGCTCTGATAACATACTGAAGAAGATAGAAAAAATAAAAAGCCATTTTCTTGTTARATTATGTGAATTGAAATACTGTCATTTACGACAAGGTAAAGCTAACTGTTAACTTCTGCCCCCATGCTCAGTGATGACTTCTCCTTAGGTATGAAGACTGTGCTGGTGAAGAGAAGGACCCAGCAGGATGGACCACTCTTGTGACTCATTCACTGGATTTGAGTTCCAGAAATAGGCATTTGGACTTCTAGACAAATTTAAAAGCCTAAACCATACAAACAGAAGACTCTTCAACATTCAGAGGCTGCAAACTGACTGCAAGCACATCTTAATTCTCAGTGTTTTCTTATCTCCAGCTCGACTCTTCATCTACACAACTGGAGATGTAGACTGAAACACTGCTTTCATAATAAAGGGCTGTAAAGCTAATCCCCTTCCAAAACACTCAGACAGGTATTTAAATCCCACTGGCTTCATTGGGTTAAAAGCACTCAGCTAAATAGGAGGCCAGTGCTGATGGCAGAGAATAAAAATAYATGACGGGCAGACAGGAAGAGAGGACATACCAGGGTAAGCGCAAATTTGCTAGAGCAGGCTTTGGAAGAAAATAAAAGACGGAATTAACAAATGGAAGAAAGCTTTCTACTTAATTGAAGATTAAGAAAAAGTAGAAATAGGAAGTGCCACTCAACTGAAGGTACGACAGGTTGACAGAAGAAGGCAGGAGATTACTTATAGTTTTACACMATTAAATTAACTCCTTTTAATCTTTTCATACATATTTTAAACAAGATCTCTCTATCCCATGAAAATTACCTTTTGAAGGCTGGGTAAATACATTAACTAATCCTAAAATCCCAAACATCCCAAATTTTTTTAAAATTTTTTGTGAAAGCAAAAGCGAAGAAGGGAAGAGCACTATAAACAGTTCTGACCTTCAGACAGCCTGGCTTTCTCTTTAATTATTCCAAAAAAGAAATACTGCTTCAAGCAGCTAAAGAAAAAAAAGGTCATTTAAATGGAAATGGCTGTRCACCTCATTTGCAGTGACCAGGAGGATACACCCTCAAAATTCACAATATTACACAAACTCAAAAAAGCAGACAAGTGGTACCAGCAATTTTTTTTTTTTTCTGAAAACAGTTTAAAAGCAGTCTAGAGCATCTAGCAAGACACAGGATTAAAAGGAATTTTGATGATGGCTCTGAGCTTAGTACTGAGAGTTACTGAATTGCTACTACTACTTCATGTGCTCATTTCCAAATACTACTGTAAATTCCTGCTGGCATCTTGTACTTGTGCCCCAGGTAAAACAGCAGCACCCTGCACCAGCATGGGGGCACACCCAATGGGTGCYTGCACGCCAATTTCAAACATCATGGAGGAACCACAGCCACCCTCAAGGCCCATCACTGCCACAGGCTGAGCCCACAGGGCTGGGGGGGCAYGGCACAACCCAACTCCATGCTGATGGAAAGCGACCTTGCCACCACCATGACATATCATTTGAATTGCATCATTTCATTTTCAAAGACTGATTTTTTCAAACAGAATATCCCAATCAATAATACAAATACACCACATTATTTTCTTCTGCTCACTCTATATACAGATATACAAAAAYTTTGATTACAGCCTAAACAGTTCCTGTTTCACCCTAATATCAAGGGTACAACCCATCATGCCCAGCAATATRGAAATCTCAGTTAACAACAAAATAGAAATGTTAATTCATCTAGGAGCTCCTTCATGAGAACAGAGATATCCATCTACTGCTTACTGCCCCATGCTCATTCAAGAGAGAAACCACATCTAAATAAATAACTAGAGATGAAAATGCCAATGCCTCCCAGAGTAAAGAGATCTCAAGGCAAATTGCAGGAAGCCTACAGGATACAAATACTGCATTAAGGAGAAACATGGTCTGGAGGATTTTGTGTTGAAGTTTCAGGACAATAAAACTCAAATTCAGCAGTTGCTGTCATGCTGTAACAACTGGCAAGACAAATACTTTTCTTTATACATTTCTTTTTCATTTGTGGCACTATACATTTTGTTGCCATGACAACTAAATGTTTTCTGCCCATCTGTATGGTGACAGAATAGACGCATACATCTGTTCACAGATCTTGTTTTTAAAAGACAGATAATATTTTCCCAACTTCTGTATGTTTTTAAAGCTCTCTTTAGTAAGGAGCAGAATATTGCAGTTTCTCTCAAACAGTGGACCATAAATCACACCACTCAGGCAGTCTGTTGCCCAGGAGACACTCTTAACATCACTCATTGCCAGCACAAATGAAAAAGTCAAAACGGAKGCTGCTGACAAGGACCAGGGAACATTGCTTTCAGCATGACTTTTTCTGAGTTGCATTTGCTTATCACCATTAGCAATATCACTACCAAGAGACTAACTTCCTTTCTGGCTGATTAGGAAGASAAAGCCATTTTCACACAAAAAAGACAATACATGAATGATTAGGGATAGGGTAATCTTTTTTTATTGCCATGTAGTCTAGTAACTCTCTAAAGTCTTTGTAATATTTTCTATTCCAAAGATTCCATATCTTTTATAATTCAATAAATAATTAAATAAATAAACTTCAGTTACATCAAGCAACTCAACCAAGGCTGTAGAATGAATAATATTTGTGTTTGCCTAAACCTTAGGTACCTGCATTAAATTAAAAAAAATTCTTTCCTGCATTACCTAGCCCTGTTCATACAGATGCCAGGCTGTGACACTGGCAAATGAAATTATCCCYAATCACTATAGATTCCTGAAATCTTTAGGAAGATTTCCAGTCCAGCTCCAGTTAGTAAAAAACGGAAAAAACCCACCCAACTGATTCTGCAGTTAAAGCAGCGCAAGGCAGAGACAACAGGGGTTTGATCGGGAATTGCTTGGAATTCAGATTGTACTGTGAAGAGAGACACTCCCACAAGAAGATAAAACCATAAAAAGCCAGGAAAAACAGAGAAGGTCACGCATCTTGTGAAAGGAAGGAGAGGTCTGCAACTCTGCTTTTGGGGWAGAAGTCATAAGTTTAACCAAACTGGGAGGAATATGAGATGKCAGAGCACACTTCCCTAAAACAACTACTACCCCCTATGCCACGCAACACAGCRAATGTTTTGGCAAGGCAGTGAAGCCATGGTAGACACATCTTCCTTCAACACATTCTTGAGCCAAAATACCATGAGCTGCAGGCAGCATTAATCTGCCTCCTCAGCATCTGCATGCTGCCTCAAACTTCCTTGCCCCAAATCCAAAAATGGAAATTAGTAGCTTCTGTCACTTCTGGTGAGTCTCATACRGATTTAAAATGAGAACACCGCGGCAGTGCTCCTTATTGACATGGAAAATACTCTTAGCAGGCAAGTTAGCTAGCAGCTGCCAGAACTATTTATTTAGGTAAATAGAGAGAATCTTCAAATGAGTTTCTGCTGCACTTTGTTTTCATYTACAGCTTTCCCACTTGCTATGCTTACACTGCACCCATGGTATGGACACAAAACCTGCACATTTCTGGCGTGCTTTGCTGTCTGATGCCCTGCAGCTGAGTACGCTGGGCTGGAGGTGCTCCTGCTTTCTGGGGGATAATGTGGCACAAAAATCCTGGTTCTGGATAATAGCAGAGCCTCATCTTAGCATGTTCCCTCAATAAATTATGTATAGTATCACTAAAAGGTATTACCTGTATCAGGAATACTGAAGTGGCCTCCTCCCATGGTACCTGAAAGCCAGGAGCATTACTCCAAAAAATTCTGACTCCACCAAAATGGTCTCCCATTATGTGTTAAAGGGAATGCTTTCCCAAAGCAAAAGTGCAACAGCTCTATCCACCTATGGCTAACAGCTCTACAACTGGGAAGAACGGCTAAAACGCTACTGTAGCTTCATTTTCTTATCCATTTAAAATGACACAACACAGGACTACTCGCAACACAAAATCACAGCCAGCCCCCCTGGCTAGGTCAAACAGAGACACAGCAATTATGGCATCCAGGCAGCAACAGTAAGGATTTGTCTCATTTCTGAAATTTATTTAGCRTTTTGTTTCCACCCTGAAATTTATTTATCATTTTGTTTCCACGCACTGCAGTGAGCCAGGATCTGAAGCACCCCGGGAAGGCTGAAAGGAATGACTGAGCAGCCTGAGCGCATGGCTGTTGCCTATGTCCAGTACGGTCAGTATAATGTTTCCATCGTTAATTATGTGGAATAAATGTACTGGCTTAAATAGGTCACTGGGATTCTACAGTTCTCCTGGGAAATCAAACTGGAAAGAAGTGACTMCTGAAGGGACTTCTCTTTTAACACCCTCCAAATACCAAGCGACTGCATTACCCAGTTGTTGCATTGCATTTTGAAACATGTTTCCATCAAAATCACTCACAGCATTTAAAAGCCATTAATCATGCAAGCATCACAACTGGCACAAAACTGCCTTGGACGATGTGATGATCATTAGACTTATTGTACAGACAGGTAAAGCAAGGCATGAAAAGGTTAGTTATACTGCCAGAGGGAGTCTGTCTCTCTCTGTGACATGTAGTAAGCAGCTTCAGCCATCTGATAGCTGTTCTGACTTGTGATTTCAGCTCGAGGCCCAGGGACCCACATCATAACCACCGTGTAGCAAATAAGCATCCTAATCAGCTAACACACCAAACCCCCACATTAGCACACATCTTGCTTGCTCCATCCCAACTGGCTCTTCCACACCAAAGCCAGGAAAAAACAGTAGCTCTTGCAYGTGTTACTTCCAAGCCATTTCTCCATCCTGCTAAATTCACTTCTGGTTTAGCAGGTTGACTCTCCCCCAAGCAACTTCTAAAAAACAGGAAATTAAAAATTTCCTATACTGACAAGTAAATGTCTACTGTGCCTCAGTAAGAATTGCAATTACATGAATTACACCACTGCAGCTGTGTGCATAGGTGTTCACAAACCCACAGGGCCACAAGCACCAAAAGGGCCATGCAATACCTCACTTTGCACCTGATCTYCTCCTCTGGGTCTACCCAAATGGCTTGTGTTTGCAAGACCTGGAAATGCAACCATGGAGCTGATCCCCCCCACTCCTTTCCCCAAAAAACGAGTTCTTCCCTCATGGCTTTCTTGAGCTGGTTCACCAGTGGCTGTGGGAAAAATCAGAGCCACAGAGGGGAGGCAGTAGGAAACAGCACTCAGCTCCAGGAATTGGCTTCCCCTGTTGCTTTCAGAACAGATAAATGCCAGGTATAAAGGAAGTGGAAATCACAGCCTTTTTAAATTGAAAACATGGGATTCTTCAGAAGCAATTCAAGTTGCAAAAGCCTGCTGTTATAGTTTGCTCGGCTGGGGGATTTTTGTGTATACATCAACCCTTTAGGAACCCAGCCAGTAAGTTTGTCTCTCCTAGATCCAGGTGACCAGAGAAAGGGGGATCCATGGCCCCTTTACCAGAGGTTCCCATACCCTCCTGGGACTTGCCAGCAAAGTCCACACCYTCTTGTTGAAGTGGACTGGCTTATGATTGACAGCGTGACCACACAGTTATTTCTGACCACATTCAATGTCTAGATAGAGCTTCCAACTGTTATCAGATGAGTTTTAATTTGTGGGTACAGAGAAAGAAAAACAGATTTTCTGAGAATTAGCTGGATTTTATCTTTGCCAGTGACAGATTAATGTTCATTATGAAAGATTAAGCAATTAAAGGAAATCCCCATGAAAGAGCAGCATATRCAAAAAGTTTTAAACACTAGTATGTTTACACAAAGACAACAAGAACCCTTCTGTGCTCCTAACAATATAGGAGTAGAGCACTTTGCAATGCAGCAATGGCTACAGCCAGCAACATCCACCAGCTGAAYGGCTTTTTCCACTTCCACCATCAACAAACTCAATCTTGACAGTTAAGAGAAAATTCCAACATTATTTAGGTATTACCTTCAYTTTTAGAGAGAAGCTGCTACAGGTTTTGACAATGAACTGATGGAGGGACAAACTTTAGAATCAGCAGTTATAAATTCATTAGGTCACATTTATGAAACAGATTTTGCTATTTACCCTTTAGCCAGCACAGTTAAATGCCAGTCCTGGCCCTGGCATTAACAGCTCCCATCTCCTTTACCAGTATCACTATGGGCACAATCTTCCTTTTTTGATTATTTTGCTTGTCTCCAGCATGACACAYTGTACCTCAGAAGCAGCTTGCTGCCCACACTGAACTACTGCCCACACTGAATGTTCCAAAAAGGAAGATACCTCATTAAAGGCAGACCCACACTGGGTTGCAGAGGAGCCACACACTCACAAAAAGCATCTCATCTCATTAACAAATGGCTGGTGCTACTTCTCCTCGCGGAGATGAAGRCACACCACTAATTTGAGGTACAGAAGGCACGGAACAGACTGCCCTATCCTGGTACTGTGGGAGTGAAAATAGCACATTAAATGTTTGTTATGTTTCCAATGGAAGCTGTTTCCAATGGAGCTGTATTGAGCTCACAGGGGCTCAATCTGCTGTTTTCAGGATTTCCTCAAAGAGAAGAATAAGGCAAGTGTCTCTAAAGGGCAGTGCTGGGAGAGGGTAAAGTGAGGGAGGCTGTTCCACACTGGGAAGTCTGCCCCATACTGGGAAGGCCCCCATAGCCACTCAGAGTACTCAGTGCCACCCAGAAAAATCAGGCCCAAAGGCCAGCTGAGGTTTCTATCCAGCTGCCAGCCCTGTGGGCAGCCCAGGGACTCTGGTTATCCCTGGATTGACCCTCACTGCTGGTACTTGTAGCTATTCCCTGCTCTTTCCCCCACAGCAAAACAGAAGGTTATCACCCCAGAGGAAGCTGCATTAATCATTGATATGGCTCACGCTACAATCTGCCATAATCAAAGAATTACTGCTAAATGAGAATTATCGCACAGTAGAAAAAAAAAAACCAAACATACCCAGTAGAAGTAGAGCAAAGCAAACCAAACCAGTTCATCCTTACAAACCATCTCAAAAAGAAACCCAACCTTTTTTAAAAAGGTTGGTAAAATCCARCCCTTTTAAAACCAGCTCCAAGATCCTGTGCAGTGTAAGAAGCATGGACTCACATGGAACAGCAGGCTGTGACTCAGAAGAATCTGTCCCATCCACCTCTATTTGCTGTGGCTAAGCACGGCTTCATCACAGAGGTGCCAAACACCTGAAGTTCCCATGGCTTTTAATGAATTTGTGCATTGTCATTCCCCCACTCCCAAAAAAAGGGAAAGACATCTCAAACTATTAACTTATCTACACYTTTCAGTAAAATGGAAACTACATAAGCATTGTACATCAAAGAGCTCCCTTCATTAAAATGTGGAAAATAATTTGTGTCCTTTAGATGAAAGGTGTTCTGGGACTSTGAAGTATTCTGGCAAATTTAATTAAATCCCATAGTTATTCTCTTGCAAAAATAAAGTTTTTGGGCAAAAAAAAATTAACTGATTCACCGTATCAGTTTGTTTCCCTCTTTTTGCCAAATCTTTACCCTATAGGATGACCCACTGAAGCAAAGCCATTTTTAATGACATATACATAAAGTTACATTTCCAGAACACAAATTCTCAGTAAAATTTTCAAATGAAGATGAAAAATTCCCAAATAAAGATGCAAATAATTCATTACGGGCTGCCAAGWTCTAAAATCAGAAACTCATTTGCTATGCATATTTTAGCAAAACTGAAAAACCAAAAGCTTCAGCTGTGAACGATAGGCAGACCTTGCCATCACAGTGGAAGCCGAGAGCTGTTGAAACCACACACAATGAGATTACTCTCACCTTTCTGGTCTATCACCTTGAAGAATTGTTGCTCATGTACAGTGAGCACAATTTGCTCAACTCCAAGACTGTCATCAAAGTAATTGAAAACATTTCCTAAGAGAAGTAGCTTCAGGCTGCCTCCCTCTCAAGGAGGGTTGCAGTAACCAGGGAGTCTCCAGCGGGTAACAGCTGCAAAGCTGAGACTTCTAAAGGCAAAAAGGTCACATATGTATCTCAATGTGGGTAAGTGCCACAGCATGCCCTGATATTCCCAGTCCTTTAGGTGGGATGTACTGGCACATATCACAGCTCTCTGCACAGAGGAAACAAAGTACAGTCCTGCACCTTGGTACACTTTCCGCTCTGATGGAACACTGCAGAAACACTTGGGACAAACTGCTTGCCACAACTGAATGGATCCGCCCCTTTTGTTCACCACAGACAAAATGACCACGTCAATGCCAGCAACTTCACTCTTGAGATACACAGAGATGTATTAGTGCAAACACCTAATGCAAACCAACTGCAATGGAAACCCCCCTCCCCACAGGCATTCCGGTTTTCTCTCAGTTATTTCTTACTGGCAACACTTCAATGCTAATAAGACGCCATAAGTGTATAAAATGCAATAAAGATGTTTACATTAAACAGCAGATTACAAATTGAAATAATCTGTTCCATGAGCTACAGAAGCTCATCTCCAAACATCTATTTTCAGGTAAACATGTATATGCTAATTCAATGAGATCTGAGAGTGGAAGGGCTTTTTTATTTTATTTTATTTTTACCTTGTTGGCAAACACCTAACAAGTTCCAAGACTTGAACACTGAAATTAGCCAAACAGCCTTACAATATGACACAATTTTTAGCAATGAAAGCAATGAAAGCTTGGAAAAGCTTTCCAAGCAACTGACTGATTAACCATTACTTGTAGTCCTTGAACTGCAAACAGCTCAATAAAAAGCACCCTTTAATCCAGCTTCCAAGGTAAATCCTTGAGCCTACCTACATATTAAAGCAGGGGAAGAGATACGTGATCAGCTCAGTGTTATCACTCCAAACCAGCTTTACAAATTCCTGATTAACTCTGTCCAGTTCTACCGTTCCCCAAAAAGCCACACAACCTGCTGCAAGGTCAGACAGCAAAACATGTCCTCAGTTTTATTGGCCAGTGGAGATTTCTCTCACCTGGACTCGTTACAGCAAAGGATTAGGTAATGCAACAAAATGGCTCCATGTAATCTTAGACATTGTCCAAACATCCTGCTCTGTATAYCCCTGGAAGAGGATATTGCCCTCCATATGCTTGTAAGCTTGCATTTCTGCATGAACGACATCGCTTCTCAGGGCCCTTGGCTTCCACTGGTGCTTTGGAACAGCTAAAGTGGATTTTTCTCCAGTTTTCTCTGAACTATCTTGAACTGCTGCTCATGGTCTGAAGTGATGCCAGGATAAAGCTGGTGCTCATGTGCTCAGACTGAACACTAGACACTGGAAGTAAATTTTCCTCTAACATCATCAAACCACTACCTTGTGGCTTGGCTCCTTTGCTGGCACCTTGGAGATAAGCTTTCTGCAGGAGCACCTGGGTATAATTTAATGGATGATGATGCATGAGTTAATGTAGAGGTCACTTCTGGGATTATACATTGAGAATAACAGAAGATATAATACAAAATGCTCTTGGAACCATCTCTCAAGGGTAATAAAGTTGACAGGAGGAAATACAGACTACACATTTCTTTATTAACAAATAAACTACTTGGAGATTGAGACAAAACTTCCTATCACCAGGAGCATCCTGAATTATAAAGATATTCTCTAAACATTTTCCAAAGAAGGGAAAGCATGCAAATTACAGCTAGCTATAAAAATTGTATGTTGTGAGCTGTTTTATGGGGTATAAAGCCTGGAGAGCTGAACAGCTTGAATAAAACAATTCTGAATGACTGGCCTCACTTCGGAAACTTTGCAAGTATGTCAGAATGATACTCAGAGCCTTTTAAAGTAAATATTTTCATAAGCTGATGCATTGTTTTAGGGTTCATATTAGTAAAAAAAAGTTGAACAAATTTGCTCCAGTGAAACTAAGACAAGCCTTGTTCCTTACTAATTTACATCAAGAAATGATGGGAAAACTATAAAAACACAGACACAGAATGTGTATAAAAATTATTGGTTTTCCACCACAACTAATTCTAAAGAAAAAGAAAAGTGTTAGTGATTGTTGTCCTAAAAGTAGAAATCTTATATGAAGGAACACTTCCACTGTTAAAAGCTGCCAGAGATAACTCACAGAACAATAATAACAAAGTACCACAGGCTCAGAAATAGCTGCTCTGAGGAATGCTTCATTCCTGCCTGACACAGATACAGGCTGATAGACCAGATTTTGGCCAGGACTGTGCTCTGTGATCCATCTGACACACTCCTTCCCCAAAGAGGCTGCTCAGGAGAGACACCAAGGACAGGCTGAGGGCTGATGATCTTGTCATGAGTGCCTGCTCCAAGTGTCTCCCCTGTGAGCAGCCCTCTTTTCCCAAGCCACCTCCCAGCAGCACCCACTGGCACTTCTCCTCTAGTATGGCCTGAAGTTACCTTGAAAACAGTGTTTAGAAGCCTGGGATAATAAAGAGGTTCCAAAATACTGTCTCTGGGTAATGAAATATGCCTACACTCTTCAGGAAGATGAATAACATCTGTAATACTAGTGCCTCCAAACTCCACAGTGAATTAAATTCTGCCAGTGAGTCCACCCAGATACACCCACTAGCTCCTACACGCCTCCATAAAATTAAACAACTGAGAGGGAGAAAAACATGTATCACAAATKATTTTCATTTTACTTTACTTTGTTTCAAGGAAACACTAGAAATGGTCCCACATAAATAATTATCAAACCACTCAAATTGTAGTAAATGAAAATATCCTTCAACATTCATACAAAATAACTGAAAACTATTTTAAGAGACAGCAAGAAGATGCAAGGATTCTGAAGCAGAAAATTCATTTCTTTCTGCCAACTAGATAGAACAGTGCAGGCAGGTCTGCTGTATTGTAAACTATATCATCTGGTGTTTCTAGTTTCTATTATGAGTCCTTTGAATGATTAGGGCTTTCCAGCACCAACTGCCTTCTCTAGCCACAGTTGCTTAGGAATTTCTATCACTTCTGAGGTATCCAGACAGAAGATCAGACTATTACCTTAGCACCATAAATAAACCCATGGAGTCTGTAATAATCTGAACTCTACCTCAATTTAACAGTACCTTTAAGCCTGCAGCACTGTGAAAGACAGAACTGGCTTAWTAATGTGAATTACAGGGCTGAAACACCTAAAGATATTAAGTTAACAGTCATCTACAAATTGAATTCTTATCAGAGGTCCTCTACAAGGTTAGAAATTAGTGCCAGCTAACCCCTAAAAATGAAGTTCCAATGAAAGTTAGGGGACTCAGGTTCCTGAACGACCCTAGGAAATAAAGTTAGCGAGTTTCGGAAACATTCCTAAGTCCATACTCATGGGCTTTGCAAGAACATTAAAGATCCTCTGAGTATTTCATTAACACCACTGTTTTATCTTCATGTTCAATTTAACTGGGACTTAAGATGTTTCTGTGCTTTCCTGAGAACAAGTAAAAAACTTGTTTCTTCAGTTTTCCCATCTGTGCAGTGGAGTTAGCAATTCCTTGCATTCCAGGATGCTTCTCCACCAACTCAGACAAACCCTACAGAATCCACTGATTTTGCCTCACCTCTCTGCTCCTCTAGAACTCACTTTGATCACTCCCTATTACCAGCATGTCCATGGGTAATGCAAGGGTAAATACAGAAACTCTGTGTGTGCCAGGCTGTTACATTAACATGTAGAAACAGATGCCAGACTAAAAAGTGGAGCTAGAGTAAGAGTGCAGTTTAGCTGAACTATAAATCATCAAAAAAGGACTAGGAGGATTCCAGCATTTAGGCCTGATCACATCTAACTCAACCTTTCAAGAAGTCAGGAACTCCCACTAGTTGTTCAGATCACCACTGCAGCCAGAAAGAGGTTCTAATGGATGGTATTCAGTCTCCCAACGTGGGTGATATCATAAACCCATATGCATTTGTTGGACCCACCACCAACTCCTGAAACAACAAAAATACACCACTTTTCCCTGGTATCAGCACTATGAGCTCATACCAGAGCTAAGAAAACCCAGTTTTTTAATAAGGCAGTGTAGGACCTCTGACAGAGACCATTTCCACAACAGTAGTCATAACTATTAGAGCTAACCTGTGATGGAAATACGCATACTCTCATCCCACAAAATTTTTTTACTGCATCTCTGCTCATTTCTGTCACAACAATATGGAGATAAAAAAGTGCATTTTACACAATTTTCTTCTAAGAAACTGCAATTAGCAGACTGGCAAAGAGAGTGGAGATGCACATCAGGCAGGAAGCGGTACTAAAGATGAGGAAATGGTTCCAGCTTCTCTTTAGCACGAGAGCTGCACAAGAAGAAGGTTACTAGCCACTTCTGCAAGATCCAAATATAAGATACTGATCAATTTCTGTAGATAGAAAAGAGGGTTGGACGCTTTAACACTGTATTGTCAGAGAATGAAAAATTATAAAGTATTATCTACAGTACTCTCACCTCTACACTATTAAATTTTTTTCCAATTTTTTTTTTCTAAAAGTGCACTTATGTGTGGGTTTCTGAATGAAAGATAATTCCCAGAAACTAGATTAAAACCATGAATCTGGCAGAGAGGAGTCATAACAAATTACCTAGTAGTAAAGCTGGCAGTGTATCTTCTTGCTCACAGTTAACAGGGATGGGCTACATCTGACCAAAGCAAGGCACTCTGTAGACCTCTACCTGAGCTACTCTCACAAGGACCTTTGCACATTTTTAGAGCATGATTCACCCAACTTATTTCATATTTTTATATTACGGTGAAATTAATCATGTTTCTCAGTGACCTGTTTCCTTCTGTTGACTTGAAGAAGCTTGCAGCGACTAGTTCTCATTGCAGACAACCATATTTTATAACAGATTACGTATCTGGATCCCAAAAAAAAAAAAAGGCAGTTTTTTAACAGGAGACAGAAGGATCACATTACATGCTCCTCAGTGCAAGGTTTTTAAATGGCATGTTTCTGACATTTACATCAACAGTCAATTAATAAAAAAAGTTCCTCCATTTTTTTTTAACCTCTAGAAAAGTCTGAAACCAGATTTTTTAGTTATAAATCATGACTGACTTCTAAACCCATGAGAAATTTCATTTTTCTATCTAAGGTGGTAGGAAACCATAGATGGAGTTGAAAGGTCAGGAACTGCAGCAATCCACTCCAGGAGACTTTCTATTTATTTACAGACTTGTACTGGCTCTGAGTCCTGGAAATCGAAAATAAATCCACTAAAGCAAATTTGGAAGTGATTCACACTTCCATCTGGCAAATACTTGCTATGCTTCTGGTTACCACCGTGTATGAACTGGCATATTTAGCAGTGAATGCTGCAACAACAATACTCTTCAATCTACCAGTTCTAAATGGCACGAGGCAAAGAGCAGCACTGTAGGAAGGCTCAGCCCCACGGTACAACTCTTACCAAGCTACAACAGCACATAGATTTGCACGTTTACACTGTGCAGAAGGATCCGTAAGGACCAATACAGAGAAGACTCGCAAGGTCCCTGACTGCAATCCACTCTTCTGACCTAAATGGAGAAAACCCTGTTGTGAAAAGCCAAAAACTAGATCAAGCTTGCTGGAGATAGATCAAAGAATCATTTAACTTTCAACTGAAAGATCACTGGGTGCAAATATTAACCCAGCACTGCAAAGTTGATCACTAAGCCATAGCCATGAGTACAACATCCACACGTTTTTTGAACGCTTTCAGAAATAGTGATTCCACCACATCCCTGGGCAGCCTGTTCCAATGGCTCACAACTCTTTCAATGAATAAATTTTCCCTAACACCCAATCTAAACCTCTCCTGGCCATTTCTTCTTGTCCTGACACTTGTTACTTGGAGAACAGACTGACCCCCACCTCACTACAAGCTCCTTTCAGGCAGTTGTGGAGAGTGAGAAAATCACCCTCGAGCCTCATTTTTTCCAGATGCACTATTGTGCACTTATTTATATCGGTAGTGGAAGAAGACACCATGAGAACAAACGCACAGCTGCATGGTGCAGCATGGATCCATCATGAAGGCCTGCTTCTCCTCATTTCAGCTCCTCAGTATCCATGTGCCTCAGGAAGCAAAAGCACATCTCACTCAACACACAGGGCAACACCACTAACATGTAATATTTCAGAAAAATAAAAACAATGCATTTCAGCAGAATCTTACTGAAAGCACAGACTTGCTTGCAGTCCAGCCTGCTCATACATCARGATGAATTTGGCCGAGTTTATATCCTAATGATTATAATGGATGCTGCAGTCATCTTTTCATTAAAGCAGCAGCCAAAAATATTGATTTGTTGTACTTCACACTCCTGCTTACCTTCACAAATTTCAGGAGAGACGGTACATAAGCCAATAGAGCTGGTCAGTTTAAAAGTGACAAATGAACTACACTGAAAGTAAATAAACAGCTATCTCTTTATAAATTAATTCAATATGTGACTTAAGCCCTTTTCTACAGCTAGAAAGCTGATTCATCATTCAGCAGCATTTAAGTTGCCACCAGTTCAATAGCAGAATATTAATGTTGCATTTTATTTGACACAAAAGGTCAAATCCGACATTCAGCTTACAACAGCATGACCTGGAGTAACCCTGAAGCCCTGCCCTCCACATCACCCTGGCTGCAGCTCAGCACCCAAAGTGTTCTTCAAATTGCTTTCAAGAAGGCTTACATGACATTGAACATTTGCAGAAATCAGAAACAAGAATCCCAAATCTCTTGATCTGCTATATTATCTTCTGGATTATCTTCTGGAATGATTAAGTAAAATCACATAGGTTGGCTCATTTTTACATAACACTCATGAAAGAGTGAAAGGCAGAAAAATCTTTGCATCTTGGGAGATTTGGGGTTTTCATGCCTCCACAAAATATATTTCAATTTTAGAAAGAAAGCATATTTGGAACACTGAGTACAATTTCCATTCCCCTTAAAACATGATTTGTGCTTTACTGAACAAGGGACCTAAGTTATTCTAAGCCATCACCTCTACTAGGGTAGACACAGGGCAAAAAACTGCTTATTTCACTTATGAGTGGCACGCAGTGAGTTACTTTCCCTACCAGCTCTTTTAAGTTCAATAGATGTCGAATACTGAGATTTCTGTATCAATATTGCAGCATTGGCACCAACCTCCCCGTGCTTTATAAAGAGCCCATTAGAYGAAGTTGATACAACTCAATAGGAAGAATGACATTTTCAAATGCAGGAGCTTAATATTTAAACACATGTCCAAATATCTAAATAATGTTGCCTGAATGCCTTCCGCTACTATCAGCACTGTAGGGTATGTGAGTTTCTAACATTCCTGGAAATTACACTASGTGCYCTCTTGACTTCTGACACTCAAGTCTGATGTTTCCGGACATAAGGTTTTGACTGCAATCATCTGTGTACAGCTGTAGCAGCAAGGCTGAAGCAAAAATAGAATAAAAATATTTTTCTCTGCTTATACTATGAGAGCCACAGCATTTGTGATGTCGTCTGTTTTTCATAATGTTCAGTTTAGAAAGTTGACATTTGATTAAACAGTTTGAATTTGCCAAAACATACATTTTAATCTTATGTTTAATACCACATTCTCAATTAAAAGCTTCAGAAGAAGACATACAAACCACAGTAAACCCACAGCCCTAACATATTTAATATAATTTCTGAAACTGTTGACTAATATTTTCTAATTTCCTCACTACTTCTAGTGGTGCACAGCTGCACCATCACTCCCTACAACCATCAGACATTTAAACAGCCAGTTTTTAAGTGTTTTACTAAACACACTTTTATATTTAGTATTTTGAACATTTTCCAATAGGGTGGTATGGTAATAAAGTTCAGCATCTGAAGAAGCTTCACTATATCAACAATGCTTTCTAACATCAATATTTATAATACTACTGGCACCAAAGGAAAACTAGCACAGGTCATTTACAGCTATGAACATTTCCCTGGATTTTTACCTTTTACGTAAGCACACCAATACAAGAAAGTGTATTACAGAGGATGGTGTCATTCCAGAATAACTCCCATGAAAAATTACTCCCAGCAACAAGAACAAGGCCACAAATAGGTTTTAGGACAAAATAATCTTTCTTTCATGCTCCTTATTTTACTGGGTTTAACACAGGATCTAAAGTCATGAGTACTGTGATGTTGTGGAGGCGGCCTGAGTAATTTACAGTGATCAACAGATAATGCAGTGACTGTAAGCGAGTCATTCTGTAACTATCACTGCCTTCTAAATGGAGCCCTCACACTGAAAAGAAATGCATATAATTTCACATCCACAGAATGATGAATGTAACCAGGTAATTAAATCWTGTCCTTGCTGTGCCTGGAAAATCCTTACTTATAATTTTATCTTGCCTGTTAAGAGGAATTGAATTTCTTGTTAAGGGCAGAAAACAATTATGCCTCAGCTTTGCTTTCGAAAAAAAACTCTGTGAAGAAGAAATTAGAAACAAAACTCACCAGTTTCTTCATCAATGCTGAATCTCCCCAGGCCACTGCCATCCCTGATGGAATACTGGATCTCCCCATCTCTTCCAGAGTCCTCATCTCGAGCAACAACTTGCAAAACACTTGTACCAATGCGGGAGTTTTCCTTTACAGATCCAATGACAGCAAAGTCAGGAAAATAAGGGGTATAAAGATTTTCGTTAACATCCACCACTTCAACTTCCACAAAAGAAAGAGAAGAGAGAGAAACCGGGCGCCCCTTGTCCTTGGCACGCACGGTCAGGTTGTAGAACTGCTGCTTCTCGTAGTCGAGCTCCTTGTTGAGGCGGATGGCGCCGCTGGCCTTGTCAATCTCAAACCGCCCGTTGTAATCATTCACCAGCGAGTAGCGCACTTGGCCTCCCAAGCCCAGGTCTGGATCGTGAGTTTCCAACCAAGCTATGACAGTGCCAACTGGCAGGTCCTCAAGGACCTTCACGTTGTAGCTGGATGGGATAAAGGCTGGAGAGCAATCGTTAACGTCATCCAAAAAAACCTTCAGAGGCACAACGGAAAACTGCTGATGGCCACTCTCCGCTCTGTCCCTAGCCTCAATCTTCAGTGTGTAGTTTGCTTTTGCTTCCCGGTCTAGTTGATCTGAAACATACACCACTCCCGTGGAACTGTTGATAGCAAATTGATGAGTGTCTGTCAGTACTGAGTAAGTCACTTCACCATTAGATCCTAAGTCTTTATCTCTGGCTTCTACCTGGATAATCTCTGTACCAAGACTTGTACTTTCTAAAATATTAACCGAATAACTGTCCTGTAGAAAAACAGGCTTGTTATCATTTGCATCCTCCACAGTGACAGTCAGCAGTCTCCATGCAGATTTCTGTGGATTACCTAAATCATAAATTGTAATATTAAGGAGATAGAGCTCTGTTTTTTCACGGTCCAAGGGCATGAGAACACTAAGTATCCCCATCTCCATGTCAATGTTGAAACAACTATCTACATTACCATCAGAAATTGTATAAAGTACTCTTCCATTAAAGCCTGAGTCAGCATCATAGGCTTTTATCCTCAGGATGGTRGCACCAACTGGCAGATCTTCTGAAACCTTCACATCAGTAGGAAAGGATTTATCAAAATGAGGAGCCTGCCTGTTGACCGAATAAAAATCAAGAAAACCATCTTCCAAATTCAGCTTCACATTTGCTTTYGCCTTTTTGAGCAATTTTTCTGCTAGCTTCTGAGCAACTCTAGTTTCTCTACAGCTAAAGGTCTTTGAAGACACTTTCCCATGAACTACTGAAATATTAACAAACATAGCATCAGCAAAGTTCTCTCCATCAGTTGCCGTTATCTTAAGGCCAAAATTGCTATTCTTTATGCCGGAGTTAACAAGAGATTTTTTAAGCTGCAGAACACCAGAGTCTGGACTTAAATAAAAAAGGCCAAGTTCATTTCCAGAGATTATTTTGTACTTCACAAGCTCTAACTCATCTATGTCTATTGCAGAAACAGCAGTGATGTGACCACCAACAGGAAAATCAGAYGAAATCACTCCTTGACAGGCCACTTTTTCAAAGAGGGGCTTGTTGTCRTTGACATTGCCAATATATATGGTGACATTCACTTCACTTTCGTGGCGGTAGGGAGAACCCCAGTCAGATGCTCTCACAATGAACCTGTAACTTTCTGGTGAGGACTCAAAATCTAGTTCTTCAGATGTGCTGATGACACCTGTAAACTGGTTTATTGTAAATGGCAGTGAGTTCAGACTAGCAATACTGTAGGTGATGTATCCGTTCTCTCCCCTGTCTTCATCAACTGCTGACACTGCCAAAACGCTGGACCCCACTGGGACACTTTCATTGACGAATGAGCTGTAGGAGAGCTGCTGGAACTCTGGAGTGTGATCGTTGGCATCCTCTAACCTGACAGTCACCTGCGCTTTTAAATCACCTCCTTTGTTTGCATATACTTCTAATTCATAGAGGTCCTTCTCAATGATCTTCAAAGGACGAGCAGTAGTAATAAGGCCTGTGTTGGGATTGATCTTAAAATACTCAGCGTCCTCACTTGGAGATATTCTGTATTCCACACCCTGTGGCTCAGGCATCAGCTTAACTACTGCAACCACAACACCAGGAGGTGAAAATTCACTGATGTAAACATCATATGCTTCCTTTTCAAACTTCAGGGGGATACTTTCTTTCCTGGGACTAGCAATGTGGACGAGTTTGACCGCAGAAAATTTCTGAGGAGATCCTTTGTCCTTAGCTTGGAGAGTGAGGTTGTAACCATAAGGGAAGCTGTCCCAATCGATAGGCTTTCTTTCCTTGATTTTGTACTCATTCATCCATTTCCCTTCTTTAGTCAGAAAGAATTGTTCTAGAGGATCTCCAGCAACAATAGAAACAGATTCAATTTCTCCATTGGCTCCTTCATCTAGGTCATCAACATTAACAACTGCATAGGTAGGTTCCTTGTCTGATGGGAAGGGAATGTGGGTTACTACACTTATTGTTGGGGCGTGTTCATTTATACGTTCAATGTGAACATAAAGCTTGGCAGTGCTGCTTACGCCATTGTTTCCATACAGCTTCATCCCACGGTCCACTGCCAGAATCTCAAGGTCGTATCTGTTTTTCTCATCATAATTTAACCGGCCACTTAAGGAGATAACACCACTCGTAGGATGAACTGAGAAGAGATCAACTTTACCTTTAAAGTAATAATAAAATTCACCATTGGACCCAATATCCGCATCTGTTGCGGTCACCTGTGCAATGCTAGTCCTTAAGGGAGTGCTTTCTGCTATTGTGACAGAGTATGTGGTTGGTGAAAACAAAGGTCTTAGGTCATTCATATCCAAAACCTGGATGTTCACTTTTGTCCACGTTTCCAAGTCCTCTCCTCTGACAGACCCTTTTACCATCAATAAATAGTTGTCCTGGATTTCTCTGTTCAATATCGCAGAATTCCCACCTTTAGTCCTTATTCTGAGGAAGCAGAAGTCAGCAATGATAACCTCCTCTGCTTTAAAAAAGCCCTCATCATCACCAGACACTATTTTGTACTTGATATCCCATGAAAGGTCAGTCATRGTAATGCCCATCCTCGTCTGACTGTTGACATAGGTCCTGGCTGCAGAATTCTCGTACACTGTGGCATTGTAAGTGGAATGTGTGAAGTGAAAGCCAGGCGGGGAAGTCCCGTGAGCCACCTGGCAAACCAAGGCCAGGAACTTGACAATCAGAAGGGCAAGGCATGATGGAGGTAGCCGTGAGCCTGACCAGCGGCCCATATTCACGTCCATCACATCATTCTTTCACCCTGTGACAGAGAGAGAAAAAAGGAAATAGTTGAACAAGAGATAAAAACTGTACTCTGAAGGGACATGTCAAAATTACTTACTAAATTTCTAATTGAAAGTAAAATCAATGTAATATCAATTCACCACATCTTTAACAAAACAGAAAGAGAGAACACTAGACACACACAGGCATATAAACACACCAGCTCTGGGTATTATCACACCTGTCTGAGTAGCATATATGCATGTCCACATATATATAGATATATATATATAAAACTACATATATGTATGTATGCACACATTTTTAAAATAAAAGACCCTACCACATCCATATACACATGCAGACAGTCCAGAATAATAATCACAGWAAAAAAAAAAATTACAATCCACTATACGTATTTGTATAAATTTATATTGAAAGATGAACCACATACAGAATTTTTTTTTTCTTATTCATCAGCATCTCCAACTAAGCTTAAACTTGTTTGTTTTCAACGCATACTGGAAAATTCATTTTCAGTCCCAAAATYTGGAAGAGAGACAGGATTTTCACATGTATGTATTACTGTCCTAGTCAAATCTTACTTTTTTTTATGATCAGTTAAGAATGATGACATTTGAGCCATCAAGAACAAGTAGAATAAGGTCATTATGCAGTCATTACTTTAAACACAAATACATTCAGAAAAGGCCCAGTGCCTCACTTCAAGAATCTAAACTGTGTGGTTAAGCAGAGACAGAATAAGTGGAGGCACTGGCTGAAGGTTGCTGGAGGGTACTGCAGAGGGTGGGAGTCAAGTCCTGCTTATCTATCGCTTCCCCCTTGGAAGCAGAGGAAAGGAGCCTGAGGAAACTAGGCAGGTGCTACCATAAGGCGACAGGAACAAGTATCTTTGTAACAGAGTACATGCACTGCTACTTGTGAAAATCATAAAAATCAATTTTAAAAGGCAACTATTGAAAGACCCCCTGCACACACACGTTCTCATTGTCGTTTAAAAGCTACTTGAAAATGTAGTTTTCTCCAAGCTAGAACACAGGGAGGAAAAGGATAGGAAAAGTCGTCAATGACACAGGTTAATTTAAACTTCCAACAAGATTTCAGCTTCCCCAAGGAGATTTATAAATTGCATGCAAGTTTTGGAATATGAATTCGTATTATTTGTCACCTCCAATGCATCGGAGGGACTACTGCAGTTTCAGTACTAACAACAAACAACTTATCCTACTGATGTTRCAATGTCCACACACAACACTTCACTTCCTGATCCCACAGCCTATATCCTATTGTTTAAACACACCGATCAATTTGGTCAATTCTCCCAAGTGTTTGTCAAAATACTCATCTTCCAATCACTTATTTTCACATGCAGTTCTCCCCCTGCCTTTTTTCCTTCTTATTTTCTTTCCTATTCTTAAAAAAAAAGGAAATAAACTTTTTAAAAAGAGAATARAAATGTAAGATTATATCACCTTCTGGACCTGCATTCCCCCCAGTAGCCAGTGAATTTCATTTGAGGCAGTTCCTTTTCTGAATATGCCCACTCAATTCCTATGCACAGAGCATGTGAGTCCTATGATAACATCTTGTTCCATACAGTTCATACATCAAATAAGCACAATTCTCCAATATGCTTAGGGTACATGAGGGAACAGGCTGACCTCCAGAAGTCCCAGGATGGAATTTGTCTACTTCATACAGGCAAGATTTCATTGTTGTTACCACTTCATTCAGCTGAAAGACCAGCAGTGGCACCTTATTCTTCAGCACAACAAACATTCATCAATTTAATCCACCAGTATGAAAATATCAAAGTCCCTTATTTTCATGGGGCTTTATGGGATCACTTTTGAGTACCGAAACTAAAAGCTGTTGCCTCAGAATAATGTGGGAGATGATGCTAGTTGTATTTGTATGATATATATATATATATATATACACACACACATGTATTTACACAACATACAATAAACCACTGAGGAAATTCAGCCAATGAAAATGAGACATTCTAATGAGACAGCTCTCATGGGAAAATAAAGGGCTGGACCTTTTCTGTGACGTGCATTATTGAAACAATCAGACAATCACTGTATTGCTGCCTTTCATGAAGAGCACTTCAGCATCCTTTGTCTACACCACAATAGCCGTCTCTCCCCCTGCTAAGAGAGAGAATTTTTGCTGGCTTACAAAAGAGACTGATRTTACATTTCATACGAGCATCTAGACTTCTTTCACCACAGTTCAGCAACTTCCTAGAAATTCATTTTCCTATTCTTTGAAGTAAGGAAATGAATTGTCTTATCCTATTTGTCTCATTTGGTGGTCTATTTTATCCTGTCCATGCCATGGTTCAGCATGAGCAGATTTCTCTCTACCTTTCAGGGCCATCARCATCAGGTTTCCAAGTCCAGGATAACTGGAAATCAGTTTTCCTGAGAATATCATTGCTTAAAAAAATATATATTTGAAACTTTACTTTCTGCCCTACCCAATGTTACAGACTGCTGTAGCAGACAGGCATCAAAGTAGATATTTACAAAGCTCAGCGATTAGGGGAACCGAATGAAAAAGTTGTGTATATCSTAGGCAATAAAACACAACAACCTTATACTCCTATTCCATTTATCTTTTAATTTTTAAAGAAGGCTGGGGCTAAGACCTWATCTCTAACACACTGCTGCAAGCTCAGTCATGTCAATAGCCCACCAAGTCTGAGAGGTTCAATGCAATCAATATCAGTCCTGAAACACCGAATTCCACCTAGAAGTAGCAGATGTRTATGTGTGCTATTGAAAGCATGTGTTAGTTATGTGTACATATGTATACACAGACACACAGATTATGTATTTTTAGGTAAAATTTATGGTTGGCACWGGAAAAATTGGACCTTCACATCAGGCAGCACTTTCAGGGTTTGATTTCGTCTCAAATGTGGTATGCAGAGTTGTAACAAGCTCCCCATTGAAGTTATTCATCCATCCATATATTTATATGGCTATCACCATTATATTATATGAAAGTCCCAATGGATGAGCTATTAAGCTGSCACTTGGGCAACCCAAGAATGTTYTATTCATTTACTGAATTCCTTTCTYCTGGGATATTTGTTTTTAAGAGTTCATAATACATACATACTTAACACACAGGAAATGTAACGAGATAGGTTACAGAAACAAAGTACAAAGCAACCCGCTGKAAATTAGGAGGCATTTCTTTAAAGGCACTTCTTGTCAAAAAATGTTATGTTTAAAGTGAAGAGAAAGATTGTGACTATTTTTGCTTGATTTTAAAATGTTTGGGCAGGAGCTACTAAAATAAAAATTCCCTAGTACTGCTCAGCATGGTTAGTATGAAGGGGAAAAAAAGGGGAAAAACATGAAGGAAATTAAATGAAAAGGGAACAGGGAAAAAGGAAAAGGTAAAAGGCTTTCTGAGAGAGGAAAATGGCTCTACAATAGCAGCAGAGACTTAAAGTAAACAAATCCCTCCTAACTACCCAACAAAGTGAAAAAAAACAACAAAATATAGGAGTCCAGAATCTTTCCACTCTAGCTCTCATAAAATTCTCTGGCCTTGAAGTGCGAAGGAAAAAATGGAAAAATAGAACAGTGTGTCTTGATTTTTAATACTCTTTAAAATAAATCTGAGTATCATGGAGAACTCTATGATTTTAAATTCAATTCATCATTTGAGTAATTTTCCTTTGCTCCTTGAACAAAGTTGGCTAACTATACGAACCAAACCTTGCAGAATAGCTGCAACAACCTGTAGGTGGCTGGTACTCCTTAGAGGAATTGAGAGAGGYATGATCATCATTCCTTTATCTCATCTTGGCTCTGGCAACCTCCAGCCTGGGCTGCATCCAAACATAACACCCCACCAGACAGAGAAGGAAGACTGAAGACCCAGGAMCTTCCAGGATTCCTGCACACCAAAAATGTGGTTCTAACTCAGTGTGTAGATATGAAAGAAGTGCTATCTGTTCCCTGGTTTGCCTTCTTCTCCCTAGGCTAATTTTTCTAATTCCAAAGACCTCCACACCACAAAATACTCAGAAAAGAAAACAGTGCATATATGTCTTGGGTAAACAAGAGCCAAAAGGTCTTTTATAGAATATAAGGAATATAGCAGGCAAATTTCTTCAGCAAACAGGAGGAATAAGCTTTTAGTAGGCAACAGAGGGGATAACAAAACTGCCTTCTCCTCTCTCCCTATTTTGCCTCCAAGCCTAGTTATACTCTGAGAGCATGTTTCCAGTTGTCCATTAGGCAAATTAAATCTGGCAATATGACTAGCTAACACAAAATAACCATTAAAGACTTTTTTTATGTGTCCTTTGAAGACAGAAGAAACTCATTTGTGCTTTAACTTCCAGCTTCAATGAMGGGTGAAGAACCCAATGGAGCTCATATATAGGTCCTCTGGGCTATGAGAAGGAAAAAAGTTTCTTGACTTCAGATAAATTTCTGAGAGTCAAAGTATTTATGCACCTATGTGTATGGCGAAAAAAAAAAGGGGGGGGGCGGGTCAAGAAACCTTGACTGAAAGATTTTCATCTTAATTTGCATTTCTCTTGGTGAAGCTGGGAAAGGACGCATGTCTCCTCACACAGGGCAGGATTGGAGACCTCATGATATGGACAAATACTACAATTTGGAATTACTATTGCTTCCTTGAGAGAGTTGCCACAATTCTCTAAGCAGCTTTACAGCAAAAATGGTATATTTGAAAATGTATTTTTGGGAAGCAGAGGAACAGTAACATCACAGGCACATGAAGTCTAAATAGTGTGTAGAGAAGTCATGCATCTGCTCCAGAACAGAAGCTCTTGAYTTCTTTGGAAGTGGCCTTAATCTTTCAAGGTAACTCCTGTCATTCAAACATCAACATCAACAACAGCTAATATATTCTCATGGTCTAACCATCAAAACACAAGGCATGAAACCCCTTCTCAATGTTCTTTTCTATCAACAACAGCAATCTGACTACACAAAACCTTCTGTATGACCAGCCCATTAGGAGCTGCAAAAAGGGTACAAGGAAGATTGCAAAGCACTGTGGTAGGTTTGCAGTCGTCACCTATGAAASGCTTGCATCAAGCTGCATCAGTGATGGAAAAAGAACTGTCAACAAATCCATTGTCAATATTGCAACCAAGAGGTAAGAGCCCATGTATGTCAGTGCCCTCTTGGAAGAAGTCTCTTCCACAGCACAGAACCATTGAAAACTCTTCTGAACTCATGGGAATTATTATTTAGGCATTTGGAAAATATCAATCGAGGAGTTTAAAGACCAAGGTGTCATTCTACCTGCAAAGCTGAAACACAGACTGGAGAGACATGGATTTTTTAATTTTCCTCTCATTACACAGGCAATATSATTCGCATGTTGTCAAATTAATAGTGAGTAAGGAAAAAAAGCATGTTTGAACAACACTTCCCCTAGCCAGACAACTTCCTTACACTGCACAGTAAKTCACCCAGTTAGGAAAGGCTAACAATTTACTGGCCAGGAAAAGAAGTCAGAATACAGAGTAGGAATTTAGMACATGTGCCATACAGAAATGAATTAAAGATTTGTGTTCAAGTCTAGGCAGGAGGCAAAAAAACCCTTAGTGACACTGACAGATTTACAACAGGAGATATATTCATGGAGCTACCTGCTCCCYGATGAGCACGAAGATCTGCTTTTCCATATATATGATTATATCATGATGTGTTTATCCCCAGAAGAGAAGGTGAAGACAAAATGATCATTTCTGCAGAGTAAGCCCTTGCAAGAGACAGCCCTATAAATCCTAACCCTTCTCAGAGCTGCAAATCCTCCTGCTGCCTGCATGTCATTCCACACAGGAGACAGGCCGCTCAGCGTGCAGCAAGCGTAATTCAGGCCGTCCCTAGGAAGTGAAGATTTAGTCACCCAGCCGTATGTTATGAATAACTTTGTTTAGCTAGCAGGTGCTGGGGATTTTTTCCATACARCACCAATTTTTGCCAAGTATCAGGTCATCAGCAAATGCTTCCACCTGTGAGCAGGGGCTGAGCATCATTTTTCTTCCCAAATAAAGGGTGCAAAGGGTCTGTTGGACTCTCCCTTTCCCAACGAGGATGAAACGTGGCTTGGGGAAAATGTAGGAGGAGGGGGGAGGAATAATTTGCCACCATGTGAGATCTGTCAAAAGTGAATTCCTGGGAGCCACCTTACAAAGGATTTGAGCTTGTCCCTTGGTGGTATGCCTCCAGGGAAACAAAGGCTGCTATCCAGTTTTCACGCTTTGTGTATCTCAAATCCCCCCTGGCTCCTGGTTCTTAGTCACTGCAAAATGGGGATGCTTTGGGGCAGTTTCAAAATGATCCAGTTATTTTCATGGGAGTTTCCTTATGAACACATTCAGTGATAGTATTTCTTGCTTATCTGGCCTTTTTTTTCCCCCACCCTTATGTATTATTCATAAATCTACTTTGAACCCCGTCCAAGGAGTTCTAGCTTGAAAGTTCTTTCACAGTGTAATGTCAGCAGCAAAAATCCAGCATTGATGAGTCCCACTCCTGTCGCTGCTGGTCTTTCCCCAGCTCTCCCTTCACCACAAGTAAATTTGGATCCCCTCCAAGCAGACAGCTTTTTACCAAGCTGCACCTCTGATCCTTAGGGGCAAGAGCTCTACTCATCCAMCCAGAGGCTGCTGAGGATGGGGAGCAGGACCACAGCCTGCCATGGGGCACATTCCAGCTGCATACAGCGGGACTTGAGTGGTGATTTGACTGGGCTTTCTGCCCTTACCATAATGCAAATAATAATGCTAAATAATAATAATAATACAACAATTGAGATGAGATAGTCTTCGTAAAAAAACCCATAGCAATCGGAATCTCAGCTTTTTTACATTATCTGGTGAAACACAGTAATGAAATAAACATTTTTTGAGCCGCAGCACTGATGTGAAGATGATGTACCTGCAGCTTAAAAAACACATTCTACATTTGCCACACAAGGCTCAGTTCCCACCATRAACTCTCTTCCATGGTTGTTCTCCTGCAAACTCACACCCACTAGTCCCAGCTGCTGCTGGTTGCTGCCTCCGGTCTGCTCTGTGTTTGGGATACTGCACATACTCCTGCTGACAGCTTGCAGAGGCTTGTATAAACTATTTGGATACGGTTTATAGTAAGAAAAGTCCATGAGATTTACAACTACTGTTTCCAGGGCCATAAATAGGTATGTAGGTATAAGGACAGCAGTAAGCTGTTACTCTCAGAGGGAAAAAATACTATATATCTCTCTCAGACACTCTGTGTGGGGAGGCAGGGCAGCTCAAAYGGTCCAGACCTTTATAGATGGGCAAATGAAGGGAGATTGAAAATAGAGATGCATATACAAAAGCTTCTTCACTGCTGACACCTCAATATAAAACACATGACATAAAATGGAGATTAAGGAAAAACACTGTCAGGTTGGASTAGATGATATTTAAAGATCTCTCCCAACCCTAACCATTATATGGTCCTATGATTATGAGATGCCAAATCAAAATCATGATAGTCCAGTAAGGACTTTACAAAGTGACTGTAGGAAAAAGCTTTTCACTCTACACCAAAGAAGACATATGAGTGTAGCCAGGTGCCTTCAAATAAAAACACAATTAAAGAGAACAATCACTTGAGAACTAGCTAGATCGTACTAACCTAGTCAGGAAGAATGAAAAAAAAAAATCTTGAGGCTAGGAATTGGATTATTGGTTTTGCAGTGCCATATCTCTTCAAGAGWGCTGTGACACCCAGCAACAGAAAGAGATCATGATGGAAGTGGAAGGAGAAAATATTTTGATTGAGATTCTCAACAAGTTTGAGATTTGAGAACAAAACCTAGATTTAGCAATGAACATTTTTCTTTTGGTAGGGCAGGAATCTGCAGGGTGCTGGCACTTCCTGCTATGTCACAAGCTGACATGGAGCTGCTTCTGGAGCAACACACGGGAGTTGTCTCCAACCAGCTAGAGATCTCTACATGGGTCTGGCTGCTAGGCACTGCAGAGCAGCCACCTTTCTGAAAGCCAGCTCCCCAAACCTGCCTCTCAGCGGCCCTCTGATGAAACAGTCTCTGAAAACTTGGACAAACCTGGACAAAAGCCAACAACTGCTCACAAGAAGCAAGAAAGAAACAAACAAAAAAAAGCGATTGTTGATAAACACAGTGGCTGCTCTCCAAAAAAAAAAAAAAGAAAGTTTGTCACTTGTTTTAAGAGGCAGTATTTAGAGAGAGGGCTCTTGCCATTGCTTTTTAAAATTACATCCAGCTCTGGCCATAGTAGTTGGTTAACCTGCCTAAGTAAAAAGCAATGCACGGCTACATCAGGCCAAATATAYGATACTTTCTCTCAGATTAGTGAAATACATACTGCAGATATCRTGTGGGAAATAGGTTTAAGGCTGACTGCATCTACTTTTCTAACAGTTCTGAGAGAAACCTAGAAATTCCTTCCAGCTCATGCGTTAAGGTTCAATCACTGCAAGAAGAAAAGCTCTCCAAAAAGCTGGCCTTGGGCAGCTATCTGCATTAGAAATGCCCAAATCCATGCAAGGTGATAAATCCAATTATTTTGAAGGGAAAATAAWAACATACTATTTTTGATGCACACAAGGGCGTGCTTGTGGCACTCAGAGAGACAGACCTGTCTTGGCTGTGTGGAGGAGCCTCTGGTGCCACCTCCACCAGTGACCACCACCCAGAGAGCAGCCCTCAAGGGAAAAGCACAGCACTGKAAGTCTTCAGCACCCTGGAACTCCTTCAACATTCAAACATTTCATCCGTACTGAAACCACGACTCTGCCCCCTCCTCCAATGGTCGGCTCATGCACAGATATTCGAGATGATAACCACTTTTCAGCTAACCATACATTAACTCAAACCACCACAGCTTCAGCTTTCCAACTCGGCCAGTTCAGCCACCACAGCTGGGAGTCCCTCAAAGCCAGTCGCGTGTTTAGAAAGGTTCAGCTTTGCAGACACGGCTCAGTTAAAAGCTCCACAGAGCATAGATCACTATTTAAAGCGGAACTGTTTGCTTTTGTTTATTTATAGCAAAACCATTAATTGCTAATCACATATTTGTTTGCTGGAAAACCAAGGCTCCAAAATAAACACCAAGTTTAAAGACCGTTCACAGAACACTGAATGGTATCAGGAACAGTGCTAAAAATGTAAATCAGAAACATCAAAACACATCAGGACTTCAACTGAAGGAACAAACAACCCATTATTTCTGTGCCAAAAAAGAGGTTACCCATAAGTCGCCAGTTACCCACAGAGTCATCTACAGTCCAGCAATTATTTATGTCCTGAAGAATAACAGAGACCATGGCAGAGTATCTGTTGAAAATATCTTCATGGCAATCAGCACATGTTAGATTAAATGAGGGATCTCCTAATGCGGATTTTTGATAATCACCTTGGAAAAGTGCCTTTAAAATATTTGGCAGAAGAGGCAGAACCTCAGAAAAAGTGTATTTTCATTTACAATCCAGTTTCAGATGTCAAAATCATACACAATTTGAAAAAGAAGAAAAAAGAAACTCAGCGTTCTTTTAGCTCTCCTCACTAAAAGAGCTCCATGCTTCCCTCTGGAGAAGCATGTTCCTCAAATATCTACAGGAGCAGTGCATGGAAAACCAGAGGAAACAGCCATACAGAGCTACAATCTGCCCTCTCTCTGTGAAAGGGCACAGCAGCCCAGGCCTCATGGAGAGCCTCACAACCAGGCACACTGGGAAGCAGGAACAAACTTCCATGGCAGACTGCTATCTACCTCCTGAAATCCCTGTGGGTACTGGACTTCTCTGAGGCACCCACACTCACTGGCTGTCACATAAGCTTCGACTGCAAAGTGCCTCCACCTGCCCTGACAGCACTGCCCTTGAGGTCCCCAATTTTYGTGCATGCTTAAAGGTCAGGTTAGTGCAAACACTTAGCCCATTTCCAGCTGAGGCAACAGGCACAGTGTCTCAAGCCCCTTGCTCCAGGGTGCACAGGAGAAGCTTCCCACATACTCCAGCTCTCAGCACCTTGCTATGCTGCCCTTGACACCTGCAAAATCTAGGGCAGGAAGGTTTCCCTACAAAGCAATACTCACCAGCATTTATGGCCTAAACTCCCAGAACAGAGGGTCATACAGTTGTGTTTCTCACCACCACTGCCACGGCTACTATTCAAAACTCATCATTTATTCACAGTCAGGAGCTTGGGCATGGTCAGGAGTTTGGGWTTAGTCTTCACAATTACACGCAGATCTTGGAAAGTTAAGTGGACGCTGATCATGAAACGGAGACCAGTACGGCAGAGGTAATAATAACACCACCAACAACAGGGTTATGACTCCATTATGTTGCTTACAATGGCAGCCACCAAGAAAAACAGCTGGATCTCAATGTCTCATCCTTTTCTATTAGTTCTCCTGGAGTCAGGATCATACGCAGCCAAAGGTCAAGTTGCAAAGCCTGTGCTCCAAAATCCCAGGCACACCAAACACTGCCTGGAGTAAATCACCTAAACACGGAAGGCAAGGTCAGGCCCAGTCCCCCTGACAGTGAATTCATCATCTCTCCCTCCTGTGCATCAGTTTGCTGTCAAACTCCTTGGTCTGACTATTCCCTGCCTGCTGGTGCCACACCAACTCCCTATGGACAAATCTTCCTAACAGAGCCACCCCATCCCTTAGACACTTGGACAAGCAGAGAAACTGCTAGTGAAGTGACCACATCACATGCTGAACATCCAACCTCATGCTTGCCAATAAATGGGGCAGATTCCATGTCCCCAAGCTGCTGACACATGTTCCTAAAACACAGCCAGTCACTGGCTCTACACCTTCTGTTCATTCACCCAGACAAGAGTAATCAGGGCTAGCACCCCCATATTATCCCACCTGTTCCCTCAAAACCCAGGCATGGCTATGCCATGCTGTTCCATCACTCCTGCCTCACCCCAAAGGTGCTGTGACAGTGCGCAGCTCCAGCAGCAGCGCTAGGGTAGTGCTTCTCATAGCATCCCACAGAAGCAAGCTCAGGCCACATATTCACCATTTTCTTTCCCTTTTTCTTTTGACAAGAGAAGGGGAAAACTGCTCAGATTAAATAAAAAGGACTCCAGCCTAAATAACAACTCTTAACTCATGCCCAGTGAGGCTCTCTGCTCCTGAATTTGAAATCTCAATTTAAAATTAAGTTCCACATAATAAGGCACTACTTGCAAACAGCTCTTCCTCAGGCTCCATCACTGACTGAAAGTCAGCTGCCATTTCAACCTGACCCCTGCAAATCTCCAGAAAGGCAAAAAAAACAATAAGTKGTTTTGGAGAGCATCAGGTCAAAGATCAACATCATTGGGAGTAATTTAACCTGTTTCCTCTGTGTTTTTAAGATAAAACTATGGAGGGGGAAAAAAAATTATATAAAATAGCAGTGCATAAGCTTAGAAAGCAAACTTAGAGATCCAAAACTAAGGGGGAAAAAAGCAGCATGCCTCACTTGTGAAGCTATTATGGGTAAGGACAAAATATCTGTATACAATATTGTTCTGTACCACTTTGATGGGAAAAGACTGCCAATAGCTTTCGGCATATCAAAGCTTCTGTGAGGACTTCAATAAAACTGAGTATACTGTTAAAAAACCTTCTCATATGCATCCCCAGAATTTATCTTCAAATGCCACTTTATTAAATTTTGTATTCTCTGGCTTTTGGAAAAATGCTTTTATTTTATTAAATGAAACTACACAATATATTGTTTCTTTGAAGGAAAAGCATCAGTAGGAATACAAAGTAGTTCTTTCAACACTAAAAAACACACGTTTTGAACTTGAAACCAGCTTCCAGTGAGGGAGCACACTTACAGTATGACTAAGGGTGTACACACACCCCATTTCATCGTGGCCAGCTGCCCTCATACCTCATGTAACTACACAGCCTGTGACAGTTACAGACATTTCAGAGCTTTAAATCCTCGTTGCTGTGTTTCTAGGGAATATCCCAAGGTCTAACGGGGTCTTGAAGAACACGAAAGCATTAATTCTCTTTTTGACATGCAAAAATACTGCTCCCAAGCACATATTCCTCAAGTGCATATGAAAGCATCCTCTGCAGCCAGTGAAACAATAAGATGTGCAAAAACCATGGAGGTAACACACACAGAGCTTCATGCCCACATGCAGCATCACTGAAGGGCCATGACAGACGGTGCATCGCTGTGTGAGCCTGGGCACCACAGCCTGGAGGCTCCTACCAACTTCTCTGCAAGAGTTACAGACACTCTGCACAACTAAACCTAATTATATTCAGGCATAATCCTTTCATGCCACAGCTTGGTGATCATTTTACAGCAGGATAAGCCACCGTGGCCACCAAAGCAGCTGTCCCAGGCTCAAGCCCCCTGCTTTTTCCTGTTGTTTCTTTTTTCATTTTTATTTTTTTGTTGCTTGTGTTTGTATGTGTGGTTTTGGCATTGGTTTTGTCTTTGTTATTGTTGTTTTGGTTTAGTTTGGGTTTTATTTGTTTTTTGTTGATTTTGTTCTCAGTGGGGATTGAGATGCCCTATTGCAAATATGCCTGTGAACAAAAGGGAGGGAGGGAGGGAGATGGGAATGGGTGCCTGGGGCAGGCAGGATACTTTCCATGTCCATGGCAGCTCAAACTGTTTGTTAAACAACAGCCGGAGTTGAGGCAACCAAGATGGTGTGTAAAGAGCAGAAAGTACCTYTGAGAAACATACTGAACACTATCAAAATACCCAAACTTTAAATAGACACATGAAGTATTTAAATGCTTTCACACTCATAACAAGTTTTGTTTACTGCCCAGCATTTAAACAGCTTTTTCTTTACTATTGTAAAATTGTTCCCAAACAGTGTGAATTCCATGTTACAATGAATAGTAGCGCTCTAACCCCTATTTACAAGCCATTCAGCAACACAATTCCAGAAATAGCAGGCAGGATTTCCACACTCTAAAAAATAAAACCTGTTCTTGGCTCAAAAGAACTTGTGCAAATTAGCTGACAAGAATCACTTCCTTTTGTGCTTCCTCTCAAGTATAGAATATTAAAGGAAAAAGAGAATCACTAACCAAGCAATATGAAAAACTTTTATTAAAGCCATTAGAACCACAAAGCATTGTTAAYGTCCCTCTCATAATTATATGCAAAATGTTCAGTAACCAAGGAAACAGCTTAGTAATGAAGTTGGAGACTACTGTATAAATGCACTTTCTAAATCACCACCAAGAATGTCTATTCTGGAGGAACTGGCCAGTTTGTAACACCCCTGATCACTTAGACATGCTACAGCTTAAAAACAAAAAGCTAACAAGCTACTTTTACATAAAGGGCCCTTTTGTTTCCCGTGTATGAACAGCCCCTTCTTAGCATCTAGTTACAGAGTTCCTCTGCAGAGTTGAAGATTTCTCTAAGCCTGTATTCACCTTCATGGGAGTTGTTCAGTAATGATGGGCACTAATTAAATTGCATAGCCAGCAATAAATGAAGCAGTCCTTTGCCCCAGGTTCTCAGCAAACTGAAATGTACAACAGGAGAAATACAGAAACTGCGCTCTTCTCTGGATCCCATTGGTCTGAAATCCATTTCATTGGCACCAAGCACTACTGCATATTGACTCATTCCCACATTATTAAAATTAATTCAAAAATGAATACTTATGCTCCAATGTCAACAGCTCATGCTCTGGGATATTTCGTAGGAAGGCAGGCTACAGTAAGGAAGCCAATGCAAAATTAACTCCTGCTTTTTGGTGTTAGCACTTACAGCATCATGCCAAACCTCAGGATTCTCAGCTCAATTTCAGAAAGCATTCATTTATTCTCCTGATTTCTGTGGCAGCTTATTCCCCCAAATAACCACTGAATAGAAAGCAGTCCCAGTGGGTTCAACCACTCTGTCATGCTAAGGATGAACTTGGATATTCCTCTCTTCTAGTACTTGTGACAGTTTATAGGAGCACATAGCTCAACATCCCAGCATCTCCAGATGCCCCTGCAGCCTTTCYATGTGACCTTTACATTCCTTTTTGGCTCATTTTTTTTCTGTGACTGACCGACAACACACACAGTAACAGAACTACAGAACTCTGTCACCATCCTGGACACYTWCAGAGATGCTGATTTGGTAAAAGAGGTTCCACCAATACCTTCATGCTCCCTCTTTTTTTCAGGCCTCGTCACTTAAATTTTCCCAAACTTTATTCCTTTTTCAGTGAAATCCTTGTCATCTCTGTAAGATCTAAAGACAACTTGTCTGCCCTGCTCTTTCCAYTCACACTGTTAACACTGTTAGTTTTTTTGTTTGTTGTTTGGTTTTGGCTTTTTTTTTTGGGGGGGGGGGTGTCTTGTATCATTTAAAGAACTTTCACAGCTTCTTGTTCTGTTACTTTTTTTACGCTTCCCCTTTTCCAGACTGTGTWGGGTCGATCCCCAGACAGTGTAGGGTTGATCCTCATTTTTACATCCTGAACAGCTTCATCTCCTGGAACACCTCACTGCTTTGTCTGCTGCTTTCTCTTCTCAAGCTCCAAAGYTCACTTTCACATACCACAAAAAAGATCTCACCCAATTAACCTTTTAACTGGCTCCTATGCCTTAAATGCTTTCTTAAAAGGCTGTACAAGTTAGGGCCATACTCTCTGTCAGTATAGCCCAGTTGTAAAGCATGTCCTAATGGGAATTTCTGCATTGTATCAGGATACCTAAAAATCTGGCTTATAGCACCATAATTACCTGATTAGCAGACTGGCTAAACCCTTTATTTTCTAAAGGCATCACCCTGTACTCGAAGCAGCCATGCACTCAAAGCATTTAAGCAAATGAACTTTCTCATTTCCATTTTACTGTATGGTCAGCTCATCCACTTCACCAGCATTGCTTTTTTTTTTTGCCTATGACCAACAGCCATGACAGCAGCAATGCCAAGAGTATCAAGCCTCTCTTAAAAGCCACATCAAAGATGGAATACCTAGAAACACCACATCAATGAAGTCAGAACCCAGTAAGGGTCACAACCTGTCAGTGTTGTGAGAGCTGACACAACTCTGTCAGGCACTTTCTACTTAATGCAAAAAGTTACTATTCCAATCAARGCTGCTTAATTCAGAAAACTTTGAATTTAAAAAAAAAAAAAGCCTGGAAGGGCATGAGGACATTTCGGCAACTTCTCAAGATGATACTGCTTATGCAGAGTCACCAAGAATTCAGCAGCAAGGAAATGCTAAGGCAATTTGAATTAATTAAATCTTTAATAGGCAGGTGCTAGAACCAAAACTGTAAMTATTAACTGCCTCCACAAAATCCACTGCCAAAAGGGCAGCTCTTCCAGCCAAATCAAGAGCACCCTCATTTTCAGAGGTATGTGGCACCTACAGCTTGGTTCACTGGCAATGTCACTGTTCACTAATATGGGAAACCTGAATTCTGCACCTCTTCCTGTTTTAGTTTACTTATTGTGGTTTATGCTTATCTGTCTGCCATGAATGTCATGAGGTTTAATTAGTTTTGGTCTGCAAAACACCGAGTTCCCCTGGAAAAGCTGTATATGCAATCACAGTAGGATCCCTGAAAGATAAAAATTTCTTGGCATCCCCAGAGGATCCAGCACAAGCAGCCAGAGGTCAACTCCAAAGGCAAGGTACTCAAAGCACAAAATTCTGCAATCTCCATCCGTAGCTCAAGAATCAAAAGCTTCAGGGGCAGTATTTTGGTGCAACATACAACAGAACTGATGTAGGAGTCAGAGAAAAGTTCTGGCAAAAACATTATCAACAGCATCTTTCAACATAAATAAGTAAAAAAAAAAATCAATACAACAAAAACGTTAAAATGGAAATATTAGGGGGAAAAATTGAAATCAACAATACTAACAAAAGCGCCATGTGGGTTTCTTAAATATCCCAAACAGCTTAAAGTTGCCCAGACTCCTGCATTCATTAACTGTTCAGGACACAGATTTATTTATTTATGGCTCAGAAAAGAATTCCCAGCTCAGAAGCTTTCCAAAGAACAACCCTCCCCAGTTCTGCATGGGCACCTCAGCCAACTTGCCCTGCCATTTCTTATTCTGATGCTAATGCAGTTCAAACAACCCAACCCTGCATTTTTTATCTATGCAATAAGCCTATCTTTAGGTCACTTAGTTGTGTCAGTTTAAATCACAACATTCTCACAGAGAAAAAAAATCTCATCTTTTTTTTACTTCTAGGGACAGAAAAGGCAGAAGGGGAAAAAAMCAGCTTATTATAAAAACACTATTTTTTGTTTGCAGTGCTTTATTCAAGCCCCTCTGAAACCTGTGTGAATTTAAACAGCCGTTGAACCACAAGAAACAACAAATTTTAATTAAGATTTGCAGTTACCTCCAAGACAAGGCACCCTGAGAAAACCCAACCATACACAGGCCTATCATATAATCATAAAATATTATTAGGTCTTATCAAAGTCTGCTGGAATAAAGGCCAAGATTCTATTGATCTCTGTGGGTTCCAGTTCTCTCTCCTTTGTAAARTAAGCCTGGATTCAGCTACTCCAGTTTTCACAAGCATCCACACAGGAATAGTCACAAGGCTTCTCACAAGAGGGAAAAACCGTGAAGTTGAAGCCATCCATAAAAGGTACTGGATTTATTCCAGATGTGGAACTGTTTTTAATTAATTTGGAAGCATTTGAAGTATTCCCTCATTAAATATGCTTTGCATTTCACACATGTACATAAGAGAGCAAGAAAACCCAAAACTGAAGCCAAAATCATAATGCCTTATTAAAAAGACTCTGACACCACTTTTAGCAAAATTAGGCTCAGATGAAGATTTACAGCACTGCCATAACACATACCAACATCCAAAGCATAGAGTTCCTGCACTGCCCATCCATCCCAAAGCAACCCCACCTTGACCTGGAGCACCCACAGGTTGGGAGCTCCCCTCTCTCCACTCAGCCTTGCACCTCCCCACACAGGACACTTCCCACTGTGTCCATCCCCAGGACACAGAGCAATCCTTGAAGTTCAAGACACCAGTTCTTGTCACGGCATATACCACCGCACAGTCAAGAGGGCCACCAYGCACAGAGTATCACCACAATATCAGAAGGCTTCAACCCATACASAATAACACAATACCTCATCAGAAGGCTTCAGGCATCTGCTCTACTTGTACTTTAGCCCAGCCTTTTATGCCCTGATTGTTCATGCATTGCACCTGTGTGCCCTCTGTTCCCTTTGTGACTGGTCAGTGCACCAGGTCTCATTACCTGCAATGCTGCTCACCTGCCCTGCACAGCTGTACCCATAGGGGATGAGGCTCAGGGCCCTGGGCACTCCAGGTCTCATTACCTGCAATGCTGCTCACCTGCCCTGCACAGCTGTACCCACTGGGGATGAGGCTCAGTGCCCTGGGCACTCCAGGTCTCATTACCTTCAATGCTGCTCACCTGCCCTGCACAGCTGTACCCATTGGGGATGAGGCTCGGCCGCAGCCCCACTCCCAATTACCACAAACTGCGTGCCTCCAAGTTCTCTACAGAAGGATGAAACAACTTATGGTAAATCTATGTACCAAATCATCATTACTGCTAAAATTCATAGGATATCCTCAGTTGGAAGACACCCAGAGGGAACACTGAAGTTCAGCTCCTGGCCCTGCACAGGACACCCCGCCCCAAGAATACGGCCACATGCCTAAGAGTGYGACCACATGCTATCCAAATGCTCCTTGAACTCTGTCAGGCTGGTGCTKTGACCACGTCCCTGGGGAGCCTGTTCCAGTGCCCTAACACCCYCTGGGTAAAGAACCTTTTCCTGATATCCAGCCCAAACTCTGCCCAACACAGCTTSAKGCCATTCCCTCGTTTCCTGCCACTGGTCACCAGAGAGGAGAGATCAGTGYCTGCCCCTCTGCTTCCTCCCASGAGGATGCTGAARATGACAATGAGCTCCCTTCAGYATCCTCTTCTGCAGGCTGGAGAGGGAGGGAGGGAGGCTGTGCACAGAGGCAGGTCCACAGGCAGGAACTCCAGCCCAGACGAAGCCTGGGCACGTTTCTGCCCCGTCTAAACCTGTCTCAGGACACCACCCASCAGAGCAGCGGGATGCTCCTTGAGCAGAGCACCCGTATCATTGCACACTACGCTCCAGCGAGCACCGCTGGATGTTGGCGGCACCCAGGGGATGCCGGCTGCGTCCGTGCTCGGCGCACACGCACCCGCGGCCCAGCGGCTCCCGGTGTTCCCGGCGGTGCCAGGCACCGGGATAAGCGGCTCTCGCCTCCCCTCTAGCGGCTGACCCGCCGCCGCTGCCGGTCCCGCCGGCGCGGCACGGGCGGCACGGAGCCGCGTCCTGCGCTGGCACCGGCACTGCCAGCGCCGCCCGCGCCCCGTGCCACGGCCCGACAGCAGCACTGCTGCTGCACAGGGAGAACGCACAGAGCACAGCTGGGCACAGCTGGGCAGAARCGCAGCTCTCCTGCTTCCACCGAAGCCCAAGACTTCCAGTTTGGAGAGGAGGTRAGCCAAACTGCCATACAGTATGAAGAATCACCACTAAGTTCAGAAGAGTTCTATTTTTAATTGTCTCTCTTAGGCATCCAAAAGAATCACGTATTTGGTGGCAACAAAACTCTCCAACTTTTCCTGCCCTAAGACTAAGTTTTATATCAGACAACAATGGTTTTGTCTCCAAGGGTCAAATTTAATTCTCGTGATCAGCAAGCAGGTCAGTTTCTCAGGGATCACAATTCTGCCAAGTGCTACCAAACTGTGTATGATGTTCTGTTCACAACCAGCACAGAAACATTAACTTCACACTTCTTCACAAGTCACTTTTTTTTTTTCCTAAAAAAACCCCAAGCAGGAACATTCCAGTTTCTTTCCTTTGGTTGCCAGTGCTAAAATATGCTAACAGCATTAAGGCAAGGGACGACTTGAAGAGCTCACAATCTGTATTCAGCATAATTAGCAGATGCCAATTTAACTTATTACTGCTTCTTATACTGCTTTCTATGTTATAAAAAGGATATCAATGAAAACCTGTTATCTAAATGACTGTTTTCYCAATGCTGATGTAATGCAACAATAATGGGAAAATAAGAGTCACAAAGCATGTGTTGGGAAATAACTAATAACATTTATAAACAGCCACAGTACAGAAAGAAATGAATGCCTGCAGACAGGACTTTTCTCTCTTCCTTCACACTTTGTAATTTTAGACTGTTTTCAAAGTAATTACATATTTGGTGGCATTCCTGGTTATTCAAATAAGCAATGCAACATTCCTGGTAAAGCGACACCACTAAATCATGTTGCTCAACTGTCTCAGCCACTTATGATTGCAAAGCATGAGAAATGAGCACACTTAAGATACATCTTCCATGCASAGAACTAACAGCTAAGAAGTAAGAACACAAGTAACTGAAAGAAAGCACAGCAAGCCCTAAAGTCAGCCCTTTCCAAAATGCCAAATAACAGGCTGTGTGTCACAGCTAAGGGGACAGTTACAGAGAGCACTTCTGCCTGCCTGCAAAGCAGAAACACATTAACACATTTTATAAAACAATGCCCTCTTGAACTAAGAGGCTGTTGAAAGATGCATCCAGCACACAGGCACGAAAAAGCAGTGCGCACCAAGGTTGTGGATTAAACAGGTTTCTAACACATAAATGACATAATGATCCAGTCCAGGCATCATTCACTGCTAATTCTGCTCGGTGAAGATGCCTTCCTGCATACAATTCTGCCTATTACAATGCAGAGCAAAAAATATTTTAATAAAGTATCTTCTGACTCTCAGGCTAAGTTGAAGAGCCTTGTAAGGCTATGTTTCTCCACAGCTTTAATCRATTTCAGCTATAACTTCATTTGCTATGCCTAACAGTGTAAACTTCACCCTTCCCAAGAATTAAGAAGAAAATAACATTTCATACTCCCCCACAAGCAGTGTATGGAAAGCACAAAACAGAACCGCTGCACACATACCCCCCAATTAAACCGGTCTCTGTGGAAACTAATAACTTTCCACAGTATGCACTGTAATCCAAGTAATAATTTTAAACAGGCATAAGCTGCAGTGTGCTGAACTACAGCATTCTTACCTTGAGAAGGGTGCTTGAAGACATTTAGTTACAGTTAGAGAGGAGAATGTGCATGTTGCCAAGTGTTTGCCATGCACCAGGGCTATGCCTTACCCCACATCTGCGCACACACACCAACTGGGTGCGTGAGCTCCCCAGGTAGAGAAAGAGCACCAGAAAAGATAAGCAGCAGTGATAATGCCCCAGCTTTATGTCTCAATCAGTAGCAAGCTAAGCTAGAGAAACCATTTGAGATGAAAAGGGAAACAATTCCAAGAAACAAGATCTTTTTTTCTCCTCTGGATGCGAAGAGCTTTGCTTGGGTGACCTATAATACCTTAACACAAAAATCTTCACAACCCACCTCCCTCCTGAGCCMCAGAGTTGCACATGTCAAATGACACCACAAAAACAACGCACAAAGACTTTAACAAAAACACTAAAGAACCCCTTACCTTTTAGCAGAATAAGTGACAGATAACAGTCATGAGAAACTCACTTGGCACAGCTGCTGTACGTATTTCTCTGCAGACTTCTTTTTAGTGGTCCCAAAAGCACCGAACATAAAAAACCTCCAGCCTGCCTGCTTCATTCTTCAGCAACAGAGATACATGCTGTCACGGTAACGCAAAAAAAAAAAAAAAAAGAAAAGAAAAGGCAAAAGGAACTATAGATCTTAGTTTTTAAAGCCTTTGTGCTTATAGGGAAGAAAAAGAGAGTAGGGAAAAGAAGAAACAGAGCAAACACTTTTTCTAAGAGAAATGTGGTCTTGGCTATAGAAGTAACCACAGCACAGAGACATTCAGTTTGAATTTCCCTGTTTGCAAGCTCCTTTGGAAAAATAAAAAAAAAAATCGGTCTTTAGGGGAAAAAAATCAAATGCATGGTTGGGGGGAAGGGAGAGGAGGAGGGTACTGCTCCTATGTGACATACATATGGAATGAGCATTAGAACAATGCTGACAGGACAGCTAAGCAACTGCACTCTGGGGCAGCAGTTTTCAAAGCAGAGCTTTTGCAGCTTCGCAGAAAGGAGAGGAAAACAATTTAAATAAAAAAAAAAGCCCTCTACAAATGGGGAGGGGGGAAGAAAAAGCAAAGAAAAATAAAAGAAAGGAGCTGCTAATTCAAGAATAACTACCAGACTAAAAAAAAAAAAAAAGAACAAAAATAGTTGGCTAATTTCTGAAAGGGGGGCGGGTGGGAACCGCCGCGACTGCTTCCCAGCGATGCAAGCAGAAGCCTTGATGTCTAGTGCACTTACATTTTATGCTGCGCACAGTGGGTCCCCTCCTCCCTGCCTGCCTGCCTCCCTCCTCCTCTCCCTCCCTCCCTCCTTCCCTCCGCCCTCCCTGCCTAGGAAGCTCTCTCTCCCAGGGGACAAGAATTCCAGTGGACCCAATTAACACTGTACTTTGCTGGCTCCTTGGTATGATCGATATTAAATAAGAGGACTTTTAGCAGCATTGAAAAATAAAGCAGCCATATAATGTGTGGCTGATGGAGACTGCATTTTTCCTCCTACGTCTCTACTCCCCCAGTCTCGAAACGATCCAACGCAGCAGAAAAAAAAAAAAAAAAAAAAAAAACAAAAACAAATTCAAAAGCATGTGCCAGTACCAGTGATCCAAGCTGCATCAGATTTTTGTTAGGAACTTGATGGGAGCCCTTGGCTGCTCATTTCACTAGCTTCGGCAGTACTTTAATAAAGTGGATTTACAAATCAATGGAAGGAATCCAAAGGTTCACAAACAGGCTCTTTCATCAGGTCCGCTGCCTGACCGTACAGGAAGTTTGCTGAAGGGGTCTGGGGACTGTTTCGCCAGCACACTTGTTTTCAATGGACTCCCAACAACACGACTTGTTTGGTTTGGTGAAAGAAAGGCAGTAAGAGGTTCACTGCTTTAAGGGAATGCAGCCTAGTGTGTTTACTGCTTCATTCCTGAAGCACGTGTGGCAAGGCATCCTACAAACTGCAAATTATTTCAATTTGAAGAGGGAAGTTGTTGGGAGGCAGTAACCTTCTTTGGTCCTGTTTTCCCTGATCTATCAATCACAGACTGCCATGTAAAAACAACCTACTACAGGCTCTCTCTATAGAGGAAAAGCAATTACTAGCATTAACTCTTGCAGTTGCAAATTAATACAATAYAGTCCACAACTGGTAAAATCTGCCTGCAAGCCATTAATCTAAGAATAAATGGGTGGTTTGCTTATATCCAACTGGACTGAAATTCACAGGTTAAGTGGTCCCCTTTCCATATTTGTATTTGTATTTGTAAAACTCAGTGGAAAGGGAAGAAAGCCATATTTATTTGCTGTGGCCAGTACAATTCCTAGCTGAGAGTATCCATCAGTGAAAACTGCCTACAATGATAGGATTTCAGCACCAGTAGTGGCTTTTCCTTTTTTGTTTCTGGAGTGGCCATAACCTTCAAATTAAACCCAAAAAACAGCACTGAGCAATATCCTTGACTGAGCAGCAGGGTTGACCACTGATTTGAATCCATCTTGTTAAATTAATGTTAGATTACATTTCCATACAAATAAGATCAATTAAAAATACTCATAAAACCATGCGATCAAAGGCAGTGAAGAGTTAAATTAATTAACTCAAAAGGCCTCCAATTAAATACTGTTAARGTTATGATTCTCCCTCTAGCTAACAGAGGGGAAAAACCCAGCAGAAGAACAAATTTCTGTTAGTGACTACAAGAGTAGATCCAAGTATCACACCATTTGTTACCAATTCTTTACGATGCCAAGTAATATGCTCCATAGTTAGATAAACGTGGGGCATGCAGAAATCTCAAGAAGTGGTCAACTACTCCAAGAAGTATCACAAATCAAAGGTTTATTTACATGGGAAGATCCAAAAGAATGTAGCCATACTGCTTATAGACATGAAGGCACGTTTCTGGAGCTACAGTAATTCCAGGCTCCTGTACTTGCACCTGTATTTATGGTGAAGATGCTGCACTTCACAAGTATCCTTTAGCTGACATGATTTTTTTTGAGCAAAGAGAAGGGAAGGAGTAGGATCAGGGAAGAAGTACCCCTGATTAACAGGCACCAAACAGGACAACACTGGCTGACAATTTGAAAGAAAGGAAAATAAAAAACCTCCACTGGAAATCACAGGAATTTATGTAGATCATCATGCTTCACAGTTGTTACTGATTCAGCACCACAGCATGGCAAACTGGATTTGAAATGTGATACAGAGATCACTGGTAATACCAACCTGATAGTCAGAGCTGGCAAAATGCCATTTATGTTTCAGTGCCCTACCCTGAATTAGGGGGCAATGCTAATTGGCTAAAGCGTCCCTGAAAGTGGCCTAAACCTTGTACAAAATGCTTCTCTCAGCAAGGGGATCAAATCACTTTGCAATTGCTTTGGGACAACATCAGAGTGAATGAACACATACATGCCCTCACCCTGGTATTCAAATTGCTGACACAAAAAACCACTTTAGTAAGGATATAATGCACTCAATCTGCAATGGCTATGGAGACCCAGTGGGTAGCTGCATTTTGGGATAGGTTGAGGTTTACAGCCCCACAGGGGCACATAAGGACTCTGGGAACCCATAAATGACCCATCAGTTGGTCTGTCATCTCAACACTCCCAGSCTCTAAGAATGTCTTTATTATCCCGGTTTTGGAGATGATGATTTGATGACTGAAAGCCTAAATTGCCTCCCCAAGGAGATACAAAATGTGTTGGAGAATAGCAGAAAACTGATTCCAGGATTTTCAAGTCCCTTACTTACAAAGACTGTTTTTCTTTCAAACACAATCAGCTGAATTTGACATATTTTTAAAGTAAAGCTTYGTTCCTTAAAAAAATACCAACACCATTCTAGACTACTGAAGTTTGAATCACAGCACCATTCATGGTATTACAGGAACACCTGTGCTCCTTAAAAATTCTGATTTGTATTCACTATCAAGTTTTATTGCAAATAAAAATCCACACTATTTTACTAGAAAATAATTTAATGATTGTTCGACAGTAAGAATTACAGTCTTTGTTTGGTAGGACATTTCAAGCCATTGGGGAATTCAGAGAATGGACACCTCTTCTGTGTGAAGAAAAAGGGATAGAGAACATGTCTCAAAATAAGCCAGCATGCCAGGATCAGACCAAGTTATTGGTCAATGTCCTCTTAATTGAATGTCACAGTGAAGGTCCTGGTCACTGGCTGTCAATAAAACAAGCCCTTCTGTTGCTGGAGGCAGGGAAAGAGGGATGTGCCRTGGTCCTGACCTGGGCAAGAGGCTTCTAAAAAGAATCTGCCATGCACAGAGATCCTGGTGAGCTGCCTGTGCCACCTTGTTCGCCCCAGACAGCCTCTGCACACCCCACGTGACAGGAACARCCCCTGCAGATCAGCATCACCCCACACACAGCCACCACTGCTGCCACCATCAGATATGGCGCCCGGATAATCACACAAACAGCATCCACAGAACAGGACATGTTTAGCCTAAAATTATTTGGAAGAAGAAGCACTGTGCTCAGAATTTGCTTTATTCACTTGAAAGGCAACTCCATGTAAGCTGTAAGGAATACCTAGCAGAAGTCCAAGATGGAAAGATGCAAGAAAAAGAGTTGCTACGAAAAGAGAAAGAAGTCCTGAGAGCAGGAACTAATGATTGCTAAGGGGGCAATACTATGTGATACAGAGGAAAAGCTATGAAATTTTTTTCTCTTCTCTCCTTTGGAAACTACACTGGGAAGTGTCAGCATTTTGGACAACCAAAATGTGCTCTTTTTTTTGGACAACCACAATCTRTCTGGGCACCCCCAAACATGTATGACAAAAATTGCAAGCATGGAAGATTAACTAAGTAAAGATAAATGGTGTAACAGAATTTCTAACAGCTAATCCACTTTATTACAGGCATCATCAACTCTGTTCATTATATAAACCTCTCAATTCAACTGTTCTCAAAGACTACAGCCTTTGGCACTATTTAAAGTTGCTTACACTTTCTTTCCAATATACTCATTTTGATTTATTAGAAGGGAAATAAATTGGTAGGCTTTTCTCTCTTTATTTGTATCTGCTTTCATAATAGTACAATAGAGACTAGAAATTACAAAAGAAGAGAAAACATTTAACACACCTCAGCTTCATAAYATCAATACTCAAAAACAGAAACAAGGCTGAACATGTGGTGATGCGGTCTTTGCTCAAGAATGTAAAAAAATGTCTGCAGATATTTTAAATATTTACCAAATGAAGGGGATGTATATCTGGTTGCAGAGGTCTGGATTAAACACACTTTCAAGAGATGATGATTCATGTTAATGTACATCAGTAGGGTTGGAGGTTTGCTTTGTTCTTTTTAATTTCTAATTACATTTTAGTATCAGAATAAACAGTGAGAACACATAAAGCCAGAAACTAAACCTAAACTAAAACAAAGGAGAAACAACCTTTTAAGGCACTTAACATYAGAGAAGGTTAGTCAGCCAATTACAATTTACAACCAGGCAGTAAACCATGGTGAGGTTCAGCTGACTAATGCTCTGCACCATTATGTAGCAAGTACCAAAGATAAAAGGCCAATTTACTATTTGAAAATTGGGTTTCAGTAATGTGCAGCTGCCACTCTGTGGGGCTGGGTGATCACCTCCCCAACGGTATCCACCACAGAGGTCCAACAATCCCAAATGGAGCTGCAGTGCCCACGGCATCCCTCCCACGCCCCAACTCTTCAGAAGGTGTTCATACTTCCCAGCTAGGCACGAGGGGCTCACTGTACTCTATGCCAAATTAACCRTGCTTTGGTGAACCACGAATTGAGAATTCTTGTTTCCATCCTCATGATGCTGACAAACTCTCTAAAGGCACTTTATTTCAAACAATCTTGACTAGTTCTAATTTTCAGATTTTTGAAGCCCTTATTCAGTGGGTCTGCAAAACATACCCTCCTGAGAAAGGTAACACAAAATATGATAGAACACTAACTTAGAAAACAGTAGTTATTTCTTACCATTCCCACCAGAGATGCTCTTGCTCTCCATGAGCAGGGTGGTAAATGACACTGTACCCAAAATCTGACTGCAGCACAGAGAAGCAAACCTAACCTAACTTTAAACRAGACTGAACAGCATTGCTGTTCACAACAGTGAAACTACAAGTATCAGCACAGACCACATAAATCTAATCAGGGTCCAAGCAGCTCTGATCACTGACCATACCACGATAAAGCATCTGTTACTGAGGCTTCATGGCAGACACAGCCATTCAGGCAAGCTTGGTTAAAGCAGCTGGCACATTTCTCATGCATCTGACTGTAGCATTAGAAAGATCTGTAATCTACTGGGTAAGATGAAGCTTCACTTCTAGAATGAAGTGAAATGAAAACAAAATTAAAAATAACATTGGAAGAAATTAATACTATTCAGCTGTAAGTGCTTGGTTGGTCCTGAGGCAGCTGAGGTAGTGCAGTACAGCTCCTGGGGCATCTGCCTGCCCCRCTGAGTCAGCCTGGGCTGATGCTGCTGCCAGCTTGATGCAGTCAATCTTACCAGGTGTTTAGGGTTCCATGATGTATGTCTCATCTCTATCCCTATTTTACGCTCACTCTGAACATGAACACAGGACAGAGCTCTTCTCAAACAGTTTTTTTGTACAAYACCTCCAAGCGCTTCTCTCAATTCAGACTGAGTTACCACRCTTTGGTTCCTTCTCTGCAGCAAGRAAACCTTCCCCCACTGCTCCAGCTTGGCAGCTTAGGGACAGAGCTGGCTCAAAAGCAGAGAGAGACTTGTATATTAACAGAGCCAAAAGAGCCTGCAGTGATGGCTAGGACATACCAGCCAAAGTCTACTGAAGAAGCAACTACGTGAGATAGTGGGAAGGGAAAATAAGTATGCATAAGAGTACCTAAGAAAATTGCTATGCAGTGGTCTGTGATTTCACTGAGAAGATTATATGATAGTATAGCTCCATTGCTAATTTTGGTTACTGATACATCAGGCCTTTCTATCGGATACTGGCATACAACACAGAATATATTTTAAGCATCACTTTGCTTGAATATATATCTTCAACACATGCTAATAACAGTTCAAATGAAAAACTCTGCCACATCACAGATGCTCACATCTATTACCTTCGAAGACAGAAAGTAAGTGCTAAACATCATTCCTCAGAAATGGAGAGAGAATGTGGGAAAAGAGATGGATAAATTTGGCAAGAGATCGCAAACGCCCAGGATATCTGTCTCCCGCTCACTGCTAGCTTGCATCCTCTACTCCTTCTTCAGTTTTATTTTAGCAGCAACTTTTCTAAGCACCTTTTGCAAGCCAGCTCAAGAGAACTCAAAGTGTGTTGGCACATCCCACCACCACCACCCTGTCACTGTGGTCAAGCAGTCAAAACTTTCATCAGCATATTTGCAGGATATGCGCTGCATCAGAGCAGTCAAAACCACTCCTTGTTATAAGTGGACACCTCCTCTGAGAGTCTCCTGGGAACATTCTGGAAAGATACTGTCACAGACATCTTTTATGAAAAATCCTTTCCTTAGGATTTTTCCTCCTGAGAAGCTGAGAGGCTTTTGTTCAGGAACAAAATRTAAACATTGATTATCTGCTGCTGAGGAATGCAACAGGTGGATCTTTGATTGGCCCACGTTGGATGTTTCTAATTAATGGCCAATCACAGCCCAGCTGGCTCGGACAGAGAGTCCGAGACAGAGCCTTTGTTATCACTCTTTCCTATTCTATTCTTAGCTAGCCTTCTGAGGAAATCTTTCTTCTATTCTTTTAGTATAGTTTTAATGTAATATATATCATAAAATAAAAAATCAAGCCTTCTGAAACATGGAGCTAAATCCTTGTCTCTTCCCTCAACCTGAGACCCCTGTGAACRCCATCACAAGATACAACTTGTGGGGGATCTGCAGGCACACCAGGATGTGTTGATTATTGAGCTCACCCTCCCATTTGATCAACATCCCTGAATGTCAAGCTGGAGCTCAAGCATGTTAGTTCCAGAGTAATAGGTAAAAAGACAATTTTTTCCTCTGATGGTTCTCCACTGGTTTGGTAATGCTCTTCTCTCCAAAGCTCTTCCCCACTCCTTTCCCCTCTTCTCCTACCCACCCTGCCCCCAGAAATGCCTCATATTCTATGGTTTGCCTATATARGTCTCAGTTACCATTTAGAGAGGAAGAAAGAGAAAATAGAGATATCACTCTGAAAAACTATCTATTTCTAACAGGCTTCCACCACAGCCAGACTGATGTCCCCATTATTAAGAGAGGTTGCATTAGTGTAATTGTCTTACAATTTCGACAGTTTCTGTCATTCTCAGAACAAATGTTCTACAAGTTCTGCCCTATTTCCTAAATGTCATCAAGCGACAATTTCAATCCATTTTGGGGAGGTCTTCTGAAGCAAAGAGCATGAGTCTTTAAAGTGCCTTGTGCTCAGGACTACTTCTTCAAAAGATACAAGTCTGGTTGCTATGGTTGCTGAAGGTTAAAACTCTCAGGGATGATGCCTTTAGCAAACCCAAGCACCAGTTGTGGGAATGAGTCCTGAAAGTTGTGTATACTCCACAAAAGCAGCTTCAGGGCTAGAGGTCCTGGTAAAGAGAGCTGAAAGTGAGCAGATGAAAAAATGCAGAACCTTGTAAGAAAAAGACATCTGGGATGGTCTAACYTTGGTGGATTGGTAGAAGAGAGGAYATCCCAGTAAAAAGCTAAAATAATAAAGGTTAAAGTCTCCCCTTTCAATTTAGTTTCAATGTACATGACTCCAAGTCTGGCACAGTAATAGGTATGTATCAGCCCTCTGGTAATTCTGGGACATTCATCATAATGGGCTTCAAATCCCAAAGGCAGGGATGACGGCAACTCAGCAGGTACAGTCTACTTTTCAAGGTAAACTTTAGCCAGCCTCAGGAGAACCTCTAAACTCTTGGTTTACTATCTCCAGCAAAGATGAAAAAACAAAGCCCAGAATAATCCACTTTCCTTAGATTCTACATTATTGTCATGAGAAGAAAATTCACGGCTTCATCCATTTTCATAGCCTGTCTTCAACTCCCTAAACCAACACAAGGAAGAGGGGAGAGGAGCGGGGGTGAATAAATTCACATTGCCCTGGTTGCCATTTTTCTAACTCATTTTGAACTCATCCCTCCTCAACAAGCAGAAAGGAGAAGAGCAGTGCTGGACATCCTGGCCAAGAGACTCAATGARAAGAAGACAGAGGAGCACTATCTCCACCACGTGTGCCATGATTCAATTGGGTTAGGGCTCAATGACCTCCACTCCAAAACTCAGGCTGGCGTCTTTAGCTTATACACTGTTATTACAGTCCAAATAAGGACTTCACAGCTCCTTAACTTCTGATATTTTACACAGAATAAAAATGTCAGAGTAAAGGACATCCATGTCACTTACACTGAGCAATCTCCCACTCCATCTGAAGGTGGTAAACCAAGTGAAAATGTGACAAAAGTCAGAACTGGAGTCCATAATATCCAGCACTATAAAAAAAAGAGGGCAGAAGAAGAAAAATGGGATAAAATACAGCATATCCTTTGAGGTTCAGGTTGTGGCAAACGATGGAGACAACAGGTCAGGGTTCACCAAATAGAAAGCAAAGACTTCAGTTTAATTGTTACTAAGYTACGTGGTACATGAATAATAGGGTTTATGGATGTTCCTGGCAGACACAGAGGGAAACCATCCTCTTGGGGCAGCTAAGTGCTTGACTTCTGTGTATTTTTATGTGTTTGTCAAACACTTAGACACTATAGGCACTTAGAATCCTTTAAATAAATAAAATGCATTGTGCTAGTTCAGTGCAAAAAGCCACTGTATCACTGCATGTTAACTACTTTCAATGGAAATTATAACAGGGTATGGGTCTAAGTACAGCCAGAAGAAAAGACTAATAAAAATAAGGTAGCAAGGAGAGAAGGGAGGAAATGTAAGGCTGGCAGAATTGCAGCCTAAAAAAAAAATCAGAACAGTAGACCTGAGAATAGCTCAGATCATAAGACAGGGAGGGAGAGAAGGCATCTCCTGTTTTACTGCGATTGGACCAGCTTACATTTCATTAGAGGGAATCCAGGATAGGCAATTGTGTAATCAAGAGCCAGACAGCTTTACTCATTTATAATTAATTCAGAGTACTTTGAAAGTGAGCTCAGAAAATAGCCAAGTGCTTCCCTTTAAGGAAACCTCTTGTAATGTTTCTGCAGGGCACCACAAGCAAAGCAGAAGTTGTTCAGCTGAAGACAAAAGGTTTTCTCCCGACATAAATGAATAAAGTGTTACCACAGGCAGTGAAGCAGAGAACATGGCCCATGTTGAAGGAAGGCTTTCATCCAAGCGCTGTATTTTTACAGCAAGAAACACCATTCTGGACTGTTTTACACCATTTTAAGGGTCAAGAGAAGTCTCAATACATTATGGACTGAGATGCAAACTATTCAATCTTCTATTTACTATACAGAGACAACTGTTCCTTAGAGGCAAGCACAGCTTTTGGCTTCAAAACCACAACCAGCACTTCCACCTACCCACAGCACTTTCCAGAAGAGTGGGCCTTAAACCCCAGCAGGATTGCACTGCCCCCCACAGAGCCCATCTTCCACAGCCACCATGCTGCGAACTGTGTTGACAGTGGAGCCCTGCATGCTGGCACTGCCTGTTTTGTTCAGATCCTCAGGTATTAATTAGCTGTCCTGTGCCCACACAAATAATTCACAAAGTTAAATGCCGCCTTCCGTTTCATGTAGTTACTAATTTATCCACACTTAGCCTCTCATCTGTAATTCACATTGACATTAATGAAGAGACAAATATGTGCGTAACAGAAGAGGCAGTCCAAAATAAATGAGAAAAAATGTGGTCACCAGAAACCAATTATACATTCAAAACTGTATTGTGGAAATCACCAGAGTGTTGAAATCAAGTGAGAAGGAAAATGTACCAAAACCACACACTTGGACTGGGGGAAGAAGGGGGGGGAGGGGGGGGGGGGGGCAGGGATGAAGTTGCTAGCACATACAATCAGTCTCAGCCTCGTGGAAAAGAATATAAATATTTAGACATGAACAGACCTCTTAAAATACAGTTGCAGAGTCTGCTGGCACATGGACAAACATACAATAAGCCCACCAATGTGGAGACACAAATCAGGTAAATCAGACATGAAGTTGGCAGGCAACATGTGCAAGATGCATTTTGTAGAGGCAAAAATGTGTTCACCACCAAATACAAAGATGATTTTTCCAAGACAATCTGAATCTGCACTTGTAAGAGAAATAAATATTAAATATTTAAGGCTGTGCACCTAAATGCTATAAACTGAAGCACATGGTGGTGGCTTTTTCCTCCACCAGCACTCTTGCTACAAGAAATGAAGGATTTAAAGGGAAATACTTGAACAGTCTTGCTAGTTGGAAAGCTGAACATCTTCAGAGATGGCCCTGAAAGAGTTAACTCCTTTAGAGCTCAGATATTCTCCTTCCCATGTCTCATGGTAAGTATTAGAAGATTTATGTGCAATGAATTTCCAATTACTGATCTGCACCAGCTGGGCTGTCAATCAGCCTGCCTATACAGCGCACGTCTTCACCTCACCATGTTACCCTTGCATGTAGAAGCACACACAAAAGCATCTAATTCCTGTACTCCTACCAGCTGGAGTAGGTGAAATGTTGCTTTGGACTTTCCTTGCTACTCCAGTCTAAGGCAGACATTATCTTCTCACCATGGTGTCCAGGAGAACAATTCCAGTAATGACTTTGAAACATCAAAGAGTATTTCAAAAGTGGAGTGACATTTCTTCCAAGGCTATTCCCRTTAGCAGTCTATTGCAGGGAATACAGGTTATGAGGGAAATCTGGGAGGGTTGCCCTAGGATCAGGACACAAAATTCTCCTATACTGTTACATGAGGTCCAGATACAAGGATTAAAGAAAAGAAAAAACTCACTACCCCGTGTAAGTCTTTAATTATGAATTTGCCCAGATAAAAAAGTACAAAGTTGCATACAACCAGATATATACTAACTTCAGGATCTCCAAAAAGCTCATCAGATTTCACTTAAAAGGTATTATCTCCCAATAAATACTGAATATCTTCAGGGGTGTGTCACAGTTTTAGCTCAGTATACATGAAAAGTTCATGAAAACAGGTGTCCTACTCAAGGTCATCAACAAACCCATTTTAATTGATTATCATTTATTTCTTTAATACCTGGAGTTGTTCTTAGCATCACCACACTTTCTTTATTTAACTTCTCAGCCACATGACTAAGGGAAATGCTTGAGTCAATAAACCTTCGCAGAGAACAACAGTAAGCAATATAACCAGTGATTAAATCTTGGTTTTGATGTAGAATTCAGCCTGAAGAAACATAATTTWAAAAAAAGAAACCTAACCACAAAGCTCATAAAAAATATTTTCCTCTCCTGTTTTCTAAGATTTCACTAAGCCATATCAATGAAATAAAAAAACCCAAAACATCATAGACATGGCATCATCCTTGAGACTTTGCCTGTTACAACATGATATTACCCCAGGCTGTTGTTTTTGCACCTGCATTTCACTTCCTAACTTGGGTTACAGGGAACATGATTCCTGAAATGTTAATAAGCAGCTATGTAAACAGCAAATCCTCGCTATGTATCAGAGTGAGTGTGCTTTACTGCAAAGGTTGAGCATCCTGTGAAGGGCAGGACTTTGAGATAAGGTGCCAAGCCAGATCCTTTAGCAGGACCCCTAAGTTTTTTGTGCCCGTGGAGGCCTTACCAGAGCATTCTGGAAATTTTCATCCAGGCTGGGCTGCCTACAAATAGAGCTGCAGCTCCCTGGGGCTGTGTGGTTGTGCGCTGCTGGTGTGCTCCGAGTTGCTAAGGAGATGGCAGAGCGAAGGCACAAACCGCGTGGGGAAACCGAGAGGAAAGCAGCACCGCTGCGGGGTCTGGCTGGGAGCCAGGGAGGGATCCTCCTGCGGCTATCCTCTGGATCAGAAGGGAAAAAAAAAAAGAGGAAAAAAACGAATGGAGCTTCCCCCTCAGCCTGACACAGGCCAGATGCTGGGAACGCCAGGGCAGGCATTCCCATCAACAGACTCCTGAATAATTATAACAAACCATCAACCTTCTGGGCTCTCGCAGCATCCCTGTTTCCTGAATTCAGACCTGAGTTCTTTAAAACAGAGGAAAGTAATTATAGCTTATATTACAAAGCTCCAACTAAAGGAAATGGAATTTTTGAATCCTTTTATTATTTTGCATGTAGACCAGTAAACAAGACGGACAGGCCGAAAGTCAAGCTTTGAATTGTAGCTGTGGAACAAACTACCTAAAGGAACTGAGACGACTATGATTCCTCAGTCAGAGTTTTCAGATCTGAGCCAATTTATTTATCTTTGACTAGAGGATGCCTGACTGCACTTGGAGTCTGACTCAAGACAATGAAGGAAAACAAGGGTTGTCCTGATTTAAGATTGGATGCAGATAATACTGTCCATTTTAGCTGGTGAAACTAGATTCTGAAACAGGAGATGACTTAAATCACTGTGATGGTAGCAGCCATCAGCAAGACTGAGTGCACACACTGACAAGAGAAGGTTTTGCATTTTCAGCATGAATGGAATTACAATTTTACAGGCATGYATCAGGCTTACTTGACGCTTAAGCAGAAGCAACTTTACAAGTCCTTCTGGTACTTGTAAAGTTGGAAAAAAAGTTGGTGGACTGGAAAACTGCTTGAAGATAACTACAAGAAAAATGTAGAMGTGATTCCTAAGAACAAAACCCTTAGGAAAACAAAAATGACRAAGAAAGGTGTAGGAAGTCCTCAAAAGAAACAGGCAGATAGAARAAGAGGCAAGGCTGTTCCTGCAAATGCAGCAGAAATGCTTTGTGGTGTTAGCTGTAGTTTCTCACAAGATCACTCGGTTGGGACAGAAAATTAAATGCTTTTGTTTGCCAAGACTCATCCACGGCTAGAATGATACATCTTAGCAGAACAAAGGGAGTCTCTCTTGCCAACAGTGTAAGCTCACCTCTCACTGGAAAATACAAAGACCTAGCAGGAAAGGTGTATTTTTCTTTGTGGTCACCGCTGTTTCAAACCATGGAAGTATCAAAGTGTGTCTGACAGTTTCTCAGTATTAGGTGAAAGAGAAAACTGATTTTTTTTTTCCTGAGACAGCAGTGAAACCRCACTAAGAATTCTTGAAATAAAAAGCACGTAGAGCACGACTGATGTGAACTCTTACTGTCTTCCATTTTTCACAGATGCTAATGCTAACAGTAACTTGCTAGCAACAAACTGATGGAAAGAGAATGAACGTATGATCACGGCTTATTTCCCAGTGTACATATTTCTTAATATAGAAAAGCGTATGATAGATCTGCCACCATCTGATCTTGATTGTTTTAAAACCAGTCATTCTGCCTTCATCTGCCAAAAGAGTCTGAGAATTACTGGGGATATTTTTGGCAGCCTTAAGAACACAGAAGCACTAAGGCATACTCCCAGAGGACAGCTTAAAGTTTCTCAATRATTTCTATCTATTAAATGCCACTTTTGCACATTACTTGAGGATTGTCCAGTGCAATTTTAAGTTAATTAAGGAAGAGATAAGTGGGGGAAAAGCTTCAGATCTTACTGTGTTACTGCCTTTCTTTTTTCCCCACAGAAGTTTCATTTTTTATGACACTCTTAAAAAAATCAGAAATCTGATCTTGTATCTAATAAATTTTATGACATAATACATCCACTGAAGAGGCAAATTTTAATAAAGATCTTATAAAATATTATTAGCTCATAAATATAACCCTTAATGGGTGGTGGGGGATCAACAACCCTCTCACATATAAAAATGGGGGTGTGGGGGGGAGGCAGGCAGAAAGTGGTGAAAGTTCTTATTCARTTATATACAGTAGTTTTTGAAGACCTAACTTCCCATTTTGATTTCTGGAAAAAAATATTTCTCCCCTGATTCAGCCACATTCCCTATGAAAAAAAAAAATTCTAATTTTTTTCAGGAAATTACAATGATGAATGAGCCAATATAATGTAACAAAGGCTGAACACAAATTATTTACATGAGGAATATTACTATGGCCAAGACACAATGGGAACAAATTGAAATACAGGAARTTCTTTTTAAATGTAAGAGAMAACCACACAATCACTTTTCCACMATGAGGGTGGTCAGGTACYRGCACAGGTTACCCAGAGAGATTAYGAAATCTCCCTCTATGCAAATGTTCCAAGTTCAACTGCTCATRGCTGTGAGCAACCTGCTCTCACTTGCCCTGCTCTGAGCAGAGACTCGGACTAGACAGCCTTCAGAGGTGCCTTCCCACCTCAGTCAGTCTGTGATTCTCTGGCTATTAAGAACAAAGATCCAAACTGACCAATTGTGTTAAGGATGAATATAAAATTTTAATCTAATATCAGCTATACAAATAAAGAATTTAATTTTGGAAACTTAAGCCATAAAGCTGGTAATAAAGTGTCCTTTTAAATGAASAGAAGTCATAAGTAACCATATTTCACATTTGCTAGCCCACATAAGAGTGTATAAAAAAGAAAAATATCATTTCTCTTTACATACCTTATACTTCCAACACTTTAAGCACTGTGCCAAGAAATTCTCCATTTTCCAATTAAAGGAACAGTTTTGCAATAGGGATTCTGGATTTATCTCTGCACATTGCTATCAYAGTGTTGATGGCTATGACCTCTTTTCCTGTCAATCTTTATTTCCATATGCTGTCTGATTGACTGTCACATTTCCTGTATTTCCCTTTATATTCTCTCCATTTCCTGAGCTTTAAACTCATGTAAAGGTATTCAAARCCAAAACCACAAGAAAGCTAACAAACCACGCAGCCCTTTGCAAATGTATGAGAGCTAATAATGAAATGCATTGCACATCACTAAATGATGCTCTGTCCAGCACTTACTGTGTAATTTTTCAGTTATTACTCCTCCATCACTGCCAAAGCTGGAATTMAGTGGCATTAGCAGTTTTGCCATCAATGCCACACATTCAGCACAGGTAGATTCACAGCTCTCTCAGACAGGTGCAAGAGGCACAGAAAAAAGCTSCAGGAGCTCAACCTCTGCTATGAGCAGAGGGCTGGGGCATGGACAGGCAACCAGAATTTGAAAAGCTATGCTGAACARCAACAGCTGAACAAGCAATATCTAGGGGCACACAAATCTGGAAGATAAGAGCGAGCACAGCAAACACAATGGTGCAAGTCACTAGAGTGCAGTGTTAGCGAAGGCAAGTATTTAAGGGCCTGCAAATTAAATTCATAATCATCTGAATTCAGGTATTTCTAGGCTGCCAGACAAAGAAACTTTTCAGTCTTCCTTTAGAACACAGATGTTAGAAATAATAAAAAATGGTGAGTGGGGGTGGGGAAGTGTCCAGTTAAAATATACTCAAGATAGTAACATCCTCACATACAGTGTAGAAACTCTCAACTCTCACTGTGTTGGCTTACTCTGCACATTTCTCTCAGGCAGGCTTCTGGGAGAGGAGGGAACTGTGGGCAATACAACTTACAAGTTTGTGTGCATTAACATTGTTAAAACATCCAAGCTGATGAGATTTAAAGGGTTTATTYCTCTGCTGAAGCAAAACCTTTCACTGGGTCAAAACTGAATAAAATTTGCATAAATGTGTGGATTCATACAAGCCTGTTTGATAAAAAGGCTACACTGACAAGCCTGGACTCCTTCTGAGCATTCACTGCCATCTCTCTAGAGGTTCAAGTTCCCTCTGCTGCCCTGATAAAGAGGCAGGGGAAAAATAGGAGCAGCAAATATCACTTGGCTGAAATTGGCTCACAAAGCTTCCACAGCTTACTGCTGTGAGCGCAAAGAGTTAAACTCCACARGGCATGCTCTGATCTCACACATCAGTGAAAAAACAGCAGCAGCTCTACCCAAAGCAATGCTGCAAAATAAACATGAGGCTGAATCAGACCCATAAGCTCTTAAAGAGAACAGGGAGCTAGATATAGATATGAATTTCCCAAGGTGAACCATTTTTGTACCAATGCAACCTCGACGTTATTTTTCAACCTTCTTCAAGAGTTAGGTTTTATTTCAGGCTAACAACAACCAGTTGGAACAGCCATATGAAGTARAGCTCAAGAGTACTTAGAAGAGGTGAGAGAATCCACCTGAAACAAACATTTGGTCAAACCTTTGGGCTGAAAAATAAAACTGACGTCAGTACAGTGGAATCAACTTCAGTTACACTCTTAATGACAACACTGAATTGTCCACTTACCACCTGAAATTGATACAAGCTAAGAAATTAAATGATGAAACCTTGTAGGTGCACCTTTCCCTATCTAGGCTGGGGAAATGGCGCAAGGGGTGGGGGGAAGTGCTGCATTTAAGTTACATATTTAAGCTACGAATAAAACTCTTAAAATTTCTCACAGTATTAACATTCCCCCCCTTCAGTCCCCACAGGGTTAAAGTTGGAGAGCTCAATCCTGCTTCTCAGATTGGAGCTTTCTACCACTGTGACCAGCTGTTACAGCTTAGGCATATCATGAGGAATGCAGTGACACAGCACAGGTCTGAATGCACACATACAAATGCACACACACATTTGTGACTCCCTTAAGCTGAAAGCTGACCAAAAAACTATGCCCATGACTAATAAGTCCCATCATGCCTTCTAAGCCACTTCAGTATAAACTGATATGAGAATCCAACATTCATTAAAAACAACAGCTTTTACTTAGCATACCTTTCTGTTTATGTCAAAGGGGGCAATTTATGCTTTTTATATTGTTGAAAGTATCAAAGCAAAGATACTCAACTGTGATAGAGACACAACCACTTGCAAACCAGATCCTGTTCTGAATCTTAGAAATACAACTCATTTTGTTTCCTGCATTGCTCTAAGGGGTCAGAAAGAAGTCAGAAGTCAATCACTGGTGCAAGCTGTGGCACATTTCTCTCTCCAAAATAGCTGTGAGCTGGGGGCTCTGTGAAGCTAGCCAATCTCCAGGCACAACTCCTGTGCTGGAGCTCCTTCATCCACCAGGTGAGGGAAAGGTGTGACACAAAAGCAAGGGGACAGAACTTGCGGGGGACAGAAAAGTGAATGAAGATTAGAATCAGGAAATTAATGTCAAGCAAAAGGAAAATTTTCCTTTTTTCCTCTGTTTTCTTTATTTTAACTTTCAAAACACTGCCAAGAGAAGGAAGGAGAAAAAGTTAGTGAGCGTGACAGCATCGCTGGAAGACTCAGACTGGGAAACTGGCAGCTCAGATGTGCCAGGGCATGGCCCAGGCAGGGACACAGCAGTGAGCTGTGGTCCCAGCCACTGGCCATGCAGGAACACCATATAGGAGCTGACAGGGTTTCCTTGCAGAGCTGGGCTAGGCTACACCACAAATGACAAATGAAATCGGGTTTAGAAAGTGAAAAGTGGGTCATAGCTACAGAGAGCAGGATGAGCCCAATGCAAGGGCTGTGTGCAGTGGGCAGTGGAGAAGCAATCAGCAGGGACCTCAAGGCCTTTATTAGTGGTGCTATTATGCAAATGTGGCAGCACCCATCAGCCTGTCAGTCTGGTAGCAGAGCTGCCCCAGGCAAATGCCATTAAATGCCCTGTCTCTAGTCTACATTTGTAATCTTGCTTTACCCAACAAGGCCATGGCTCTCCTTTCCCAGCACTGTCATTCCCATCCTGCCTGCCCTGTGCTGCCTGAGACCTCTCTGCACCAGCACTCTAGCCAATCTACTCCTTCCATGAGGGCTCATTTTCAATCCCACATCCCCACGCATCCCTGGCACTGGGCAGAGGGGTGGCCTGGGGCAGAGGACACTCGGTCCCAATCATTTCCCACTGGGGTTTGCCTCTTTCAAAGCCAAAGCACAGGGGGGCTGGCAAGCATAAGTCTGAACTCTTTATTTTAAGCATTCCATTTTACCCCTGCAAGGCTGAAGTCCCCAGAAGCACGTGGGAAAAGGGAAAGGGCAGAACCAAGCTTCTGCAAGAAGCACACAGGCATCCATCTCCCTCCTCCCAAAGGGCACAAGCACTGAGGCTGAGCACAACAGCCCTGGCCACACTCTTCCAGTCCTCCCCTCAGTTATCATTATAATCTCCACAGGAAAAAAATCTGGACTTTTTAAACAGTGCTTAAATGATTCTCTCCCCCAAAGAATTAAATTACCATTTATAGCCTGTTCTTCTTATTAAAAATTTATCAATTTATTCATCACTTCTAGGACTGAAACCTTTCATTTGTTTTACAATGAAGAAACCTTTGATCTGCAATTCTCCAAGGCTACCATTTTTTATTCTTTAGTTCTTCTCATTAAAAATAAAACACCTCTATTCTCCAAAATGCCTTGATGGTACTCTCAAAATGCCTATTTTAACAACGAGAAACATTTTTTGTCCTTGGCTAGTGATAGGCACTTCGGAAGTTTATGTGAGGTTTTAGGGGGTGGTTTTTTCAGCTTAACAGCACATACTAAGGGAAAAAAAAAGAAAAAAGGAAAAAAAAAAAGAAGAGGGTTTACATTCATGATCACCTTCTCTCAAAGACACAGAAGTAAATAGCTGAAACAAGAGTTTCACGATACTTCTTCATCTGGCATGCTGCTTTAGGCTAATGTGAAATGAGTTTGCCCTGAGCCTCTGCAGCACACCTGAGCCCTGCCAGCCTGTCTCCAAGGGGCAAGTCTTAAATGCAGCCTAAGCCAGAGTGTGCATTAAGACTCAGAAGTACAAGCTGCAGAATAACATTTGGAAACCCTGTTTTAGCATTTTTTACCCCTTGTTCATCCTGTTTTCCACAGCTGGACACACAAAGACCCCTTTCAGCAAAACAATCATTATCAGTTGGGTGTGACTAGGACTACAGAAAGCAGATTTACCCCTACCCAAGCTGCTAAATATGTGTTTCACATCAGTGGCTCTCGGGATGCTCCCACCAGGAGCAGGACAAAATGTCAAAGTGGATTTGCCTTCCTGCATTCCTGCTGCAACTCACATCTCACCTACTGCAAGGACCACACACTTTGCACTGGTTTACTGCATAAGGTCTTCTTCATTAGCATTATTAAAGGCAAAAAGGTTACACACTACTGATCAGTAGAACAGGGCCAAGGAGCTGCCACCCAGCTTCAGGCTGTGTGGCACAGCCGGGCCGTATCCATAACATAAAACCTTGGCATCATATAGGACACAGCTACTACTTGGCTGTTGGGTTTCAGATCAGAAACCTGAAATGACCCAAGTTTTATCTCTATTGCTTGGCAGAGGCTTCTTCCCATGCTGGAGGCTACAGAGAGCCCCAGGGTGCAAAGTCACGAGCAGGGAACTGGGCCTGATGCTATGCCATAGAGCCTTTGGTGAATGGCCCATGGGATGCAGGACAGCCCTGGCTGCTGTGGGTCAGGCAGTCAGCTAACACATCTTTGAGCTTCTCCCTCCATGTGTGAGGTCCTGCAATAAGGGTTCCACTTTGAGCTATTCCCTGGCACAGGAGCATCTTGCGGACTCATGTTGGTTCACCACACACAGCTCTGCTCTATGTCTCAGTGCAACACAGACTTCCACTGCACCAAAGTTTCAGAAAGGGCACTTTTCAATAGACCTAAGCAAGAATTTTCCTTTAAAAGCACCTTTTCAGGAAAAAAATGGATTTTTATCCCAAACACATGTTTTCCTACATTCACTCACCAGAGAAACTCTGACGCCTGTCAGGAAGAGGAGTGCTTGAAAAGCAAAATGTGCTGCTTGCAGTTTGGTTTTTAACATAGAAGCATTTTCTGTACAATTAAATGCTACTTTCCACACACCTCTGTCACAGACAGCCAAAGAACAAGCTAAAACTCCTAAGAGAACTCCTAACCCATTCTAGACCTGAGCTCAGCTTGGATGCAATGCAGGATCAAACCCAGAGTTGTCCTCTGAGGTCAAGAAAAATAAAAACCTAAACCACCCAATTGCCAACACTTGTCTTCAGCAACACCAAAGCAGAACAACCTACTAACTTGGTAGAGAAACAATAATATACTCCACTACTGAAGCAGAGCATATCAGAGGATCAAAAACCACTTAGTGTCCAAGCCTCTGTTTAGAGAAATGTAAACTCTCCARCTGCTGGAGGGAGAAAAGAGCCATATTTTGCCAGCAGACTCATTTTTTCAGAGCCCCAGTTACAATTACAGAAGGCCAAATATACCTGTGCTCCCTCCTCCTCATCCCAACAGTCGTAGGGATGAGGAGGGAGCAGAGGAGGAGCAGAGCCAGCAAGAAGCACAGAAATCTGGAAAACTACTCCATAAAATAGCACGTAGCTGGCTAAGTACAGTTAATTACACTTTTGTCACCAAATACAAGATGGACCAAAAATATTAGTCTTGAAAATCACTTGCACATGCCAGAATATTTCCACTTTGCATAAGTGGATTCCATTCAAATATTGTGAAAATGAATTCATCCCCAAAAAAACATGACAGGCCTAACTGCATGTCACCAGATGTCACCCAGGCTATGATGAAGCCACTTGAGTATGCTCTTCACCAGCATTGCCTAAGAGCCCTGAATGTCTGATGAGCCCCAGGAACATGGGTTTGCCAAGCACTTGTCAATCTCCAGTGCATGTTACTCCTCTCCAGTAATCCAACGCCGGCATCTTGTTCCTGTGTATGGGAAAGCTTGCTCAGCGTGTTCAAATTGCTGCAATTCTGACAGTCTAATCATTTGGAGAAATGCTGCCATATTAACAGATAACAGCTTACCCTCTCTGCAAACAGGAGGCTCCTACTCTGCATTATTTGTTTCAAGGAAGATGATGGATGAAGAAATCTCACCTCCTGCTCCCCTTGGATAATTGGTGGGATAATAGTATCTACACTTAATGCCCACTAGCTCCAAAGCACTGCTCAAATATATGCTGGGGGGCTCGTTTTTAGATGAAATAACACACACAGTCAGAGAAGAGCCATTATTTGTGTTTTACAGAGTGCTTCACAAAGACAGAAAAGAACTTTATGTGACAAAGGAAAGGTGTGAGATGGAAAACTGAATTAATCCCACCCAGATGTAGTCTAAGTAACCATAATATTACTGAATTAGAGCTCTGTTAAAAATGAGTGGGGATCAGAGGTTCCCAAAGTGTGGTTTGCAGCTGACCTTTGCTCCGTGAGTCACAGGAATGACTGACAGAGGTCAGGCCAAAGGTTTTCCTAACCCAAATACTGCCCGATAGTGGTCCACAACAAAATGTGTATGGTGGAGTAAAACCAGGCAAAATCCACCATAATAACTAAAGACAGCAACAGAGCAATTTGCAGCTCCCATATTTGAGGAACTAGAGGGGATTTTTCTCTTTTTAAGAGCATCTGATGTACTTCTCTTTCATGAATTTGTACAGAGTCTATCTGACGGCACAAAAACTTCTAGCATCCACAAGATCCAGCGGCAGAAAACAGCACAGCTTCATTACAGATCTCCAGCAGGTCACTTCGAGCCTGATGCCTCACACGTGAAAGAGTTGGGACAAAAAGTAAACAATCCTTCACTTTCCAGCTAAGCAAGTTTGCCTTTCTAATAATAGTTATTTTAGATCCCATTACTGTGCATACAAAGTTAAGGCTATTCTTTGCATAACTCTGCATTCAGGTCCACCCTGAGGAACATGCTAAATGTTTGCACCAAAATGCAGCAAAGTTTTAAGGCAGACGGTAAATTTTGAAAGCCTTTTTTTGTTTTGTTGGTTTCTTTTACTATTAATGTCTTCCCTCTTCCATTCCTAGGTATGTATGACCAGTCAGAAACAACTCCTATTACAGGACTCTTGCAGCAGACCTCCCAGTACAGTAAGCAAAATGCTTTGTTATTTAGGCCAATGGTTCCCAAATGATCTAATTGTGAACAATCTTCACTCCATTGCACTTCTTTCCACAGAAACCCCTCCAAGCATTCTTCCCTTAAATAGGTGATCAACTCCATTCTCTTGTTTCTTTTTTGCATTTTCTCCAGACTGGATACCCATGTTAGTGCTCACAATACTGCTGTCAAATCCAAGGCCTCTCAAAGAGACCAGTAAAGGGAATGAATACCTTCACTATATCAACAATGCATTGATCAATGTATAAGTTGGTTTGTACAGGAAATAAACAACCTCCATGCTGATCAAAGGTCCTGAACATGGAGCCTGACAGACTATAAGGAAGTGTTTTAAACACTGCAGGGCACTGTGTTTGCATTTAATCTTTTCTTTTTTATTACTTTCCTTTTTTTAAAAAACACTTTTCCCCAACCTGTCAGTGTTTGCTTTCCAATATTTGTTTATGCTATGTAAGCTGTAGGTTATTTCTGTTAGAGACCCTAATTTCCTCCTCTGCTGGGACTGTGGCGATAGCCCCAAGGAAGTTTACACTGCGAGAAGAGCATGACAGGCAATGAATTAAGTGGTTCAGAAAGCGATACAATTAGCTTTCTCAGTGGAGGAAAATGAAGATAAAAAAGAAATTCTTGGCAGTTCTACTCTCCTGTCTCCGTCTCAACTTCAGAAAATGGACATCAAGAGACAGTCAAAGAAAATAATCATCAATATTTGAAACTTGATATGACGTGATTTATTGAGACAGGCTAATACCAAAATCTGTCCTTTTTTTTTTTTCCCTTTTCCTTTTTTGGTAGCCAATTCCTGTGCTGACTGTGCTCAATTCATTTGCTTCTACTAAATGTTTGCTTTTCAAGCTGCCCTAAAATTAGATGGCAGGAAGCCTAGAGCTCCTGTGTAGGCATCTTCCTTACCAACTCCTAAGTGTGAAGCACAGAAATGGTGTGTTTGTTCCAGTGAAGAAAGCCTGGTCAACATTTCCACAAGATTTAGAGATGCTTTGAAACCCAGCATTGGTTTCAAATCTCCTGGACTGATCAGGATTCACATGCTGCAGGAAAAAAACCCAACCTAACAAAACAGTACTACCAGTATTGAGGAGACAGATCCTGAGAGGCATTCGAGTCCTAATTTTTGAAAATTGCAGATATTTCTACATCTGATGACTAAACTACTAAGCTTTCCCATCAGGCATTAGTGGAAGTACTTACTATTTTTTTTAATACATGCTGCCTCCAGGCAGAGGCAAATAAAACAAAAGAGAAATGACAACTATCCCTTCAAATAAGAAAGCTGTATGTATAGTTCAGACTTTGCACTATCAAATGCATGTGGCACCTACAAAGAGAGTCAAAACTTTACAACTGTGCTATTCGTCAGCCCAATCATTTATTTGCATTTATAAATACACAGAATGCCATGAACATTATTAGTCTTTAATGGCACACTTTGGCCTGGAGAAACGATTGCAGGAATATTAAAAACATGGGTTACTACTGGAAATTGAAGGCTTCTCATTAAAAGTTTATAAAAAGAAATGTGGAGTAGTTAGGAGAAAGTGTCCACTTTTAARTCCTTTTTTTTCTTCCTCCCCAACTGCGCTCTGGACCATGAAGATTAAGAAAGTATTAAGAATGCTTAATAAAGGATTTTTCTTAACAGCAGATTGCAAAAAGTGTAAAGGAAGCTTAATTTGATTAAAATAATAATGACATTTACTAAAGCAGAGACTGTTTTTCAATAAGGAAGTCTACATGTAAACCAGTAATTTTCACACTTTCATGAACAGAAGGCTATTCTATGACAGACTATAAAAGGCTGTGTTCAGCTATCCTTGGGATTTACAAGGCGCTAATAACATCTCCCATAAATTGTTAACCACACCAGCAATACATTCAGATAAATGCCACCATGGTGGGTAAGTGATGCTATTTTGAAAGGGCTCAAAGCACCATGGAGTGAGTGCACAACCTTTTCACCATCTTCCTTGGTGATGTTGTATCTGAAACAGGACAGAAATAAAACCTGGAGCCTGTTAGAAACAAAGGCATGACACATGGGACATTTACTTTATGAAGACTAACCTGTGAAGAAACAGTAAGTTATTCCACAGTCCACCTGCTCTGAGCACCAGAGAGTTCTGCACAACCGATGGTGGCAGTGTGCAGCACAAACCTCTTAGGACTGATCCCAAACATTCCAGCAGACATGCCCAAAGCTGGACCTCGTAGCATTCTATGGACTATGCAAAAGGCAGCAGCTCTCAGCTTCCACTCAGCTTCTACTGCCACATGCAAACTCTAATTTAGGAAAAAAAGGGTACAGGGCAGCACACCCTCACTTAAAAAGTGCCAGCACCTACTTCACAATAACCCTTTTAAATTCCAGGATCTCTTCCAGCCAGTTTTATCTAACTTCTGCCTAATATTACTTCTACAGTCAACAGCCTCTTTGCTCAAAAATCTTTTAAGCCATTATTTCCTGAAGTGAAAGATAATGCATCATTATCCTGTATCACAAGAAAACACAATACAATATTAGATCAATATCTCTGTCTGCTCAGCCAGCCACAAATCTTCCTGTCCTTATCACTCAAATAGTGAAATACCTCATAGGATTATAGAACCATTTGGCTTGGAAGGGATCTTAGAGATCCTCTTGTTCCAACCCACTCACCATGGGCAGGGACACCTTCCACTAGACCAAGTTGTTTAAAGCCTCACCCAGCCTGGCCTCGGTAGAGATACCTAAGGTTCTTTTTCACAAAAAAAACCTCTCTACTATTTCTTATCTTTCCCATTTAGCGTCTTTTTTCCTTGAAGTCATTTGCAGATATTTGAATGATGCATTTCCTCTATCACTTCCCCATCTGCAACTTATGCATTTTTATGAATTTAACTCTGGTGAACAATAAATTCAGAGCCAGAAGGAACAGCAAGCAGTCACCATACAAAGTTCTTCAAATGCATCTGCCTTCGTTTTGGTACAAGAGCAGTCAAATATCTAGTGCTCAGTGGGGATCCATTCTCTGTTCCAGCTGACATACCAGAGAGTCTCTGATGACGAGGCTAGGGAGAACAAAACTTCATCTTTCCTTCAGGAAAAGGATCTCAAACTTTTTTCTGCTCCACACATCTCATGTTGGTCAGAACTGCCATCCCATGGCAGCAAGTTTGATCCAGTGCTTTCCCAACCAGACTTGAAGTGGCCACCAAAGACTGAGTTGTCCTACACAGATTGTATCATTAATATGAAATCACAACCTGGTTGGGAATGCTCCAGACTTCATTTTATATACAGTTCACTTGGAGAATGGGGCTCCTTGAGAAAGGAAATGTAAAGAGGACATTTGCTATCATAATACAACTACAACTGTGTATTAAAAATTGAAAACAGTGGTCACAAGATATGATTCCTTACCAGTTTAGAAGTCTTTAAATATTGAACCTGTTTTATTAAAAAAAAAAAAAGACTCCTACAGACAAACTGCAATTGTTCTGTTTTGTTTCAAATAAAACCACATCTGGTTTCCAAGCACATGCATTTCTTTCTAACCTGAAGAGTTTTACCAGTCCTGGCCTTTGGCTGGTTGGTTGGTTTAGCTTGCTTTTTGCCCAGCTATTTAAAAAGCCATATAAACACAGGGAAAGGTTGACAAGGAATGATAGAAAGTGATATCCCAAGTCACCCTTCTACCACATGGTCCCAGTAAGGCACAGTCCTAATGTATCTTTAGAAAATCTTCATAGCTTCCCTACTGACAGCACAGGACAACTAGTGCCAGAGAGCTGATACCCAGAAATAATAATAAACAAACAAACAAACTCCAAACCCAAAAAACACCCACTTAGTTTGGATAAAATTATTAAAAGGAATTTTTAAGARAATGGGACTGTGGACAGGATAGGGGGGTGGGAATAGCAGAAAAAGGCCTTCCTCTTCCTGGTAGCTTTCAGCCAGAGCTGTCCAGAGGGGAGGGCTCATGGACAGAAACCTCCAGCCGACAGTGCCAAGCTCTCACTGTGGCCAGCACAGCCATGGCATATGGAATCCATCCATCTCTCATGARGGACTCACATCTGGACTAGAGAGGGTCACCCACACGAAATTTCCAAGCACTTGAAGAGGACAAGCTCCAGCCATGTAGGGAATATTGTTAATAAGCAGGAATGGCTCAGATGCCTCCCTCAAACCTGCAGGAGGCTGTGTGGGATCCTGCTACCAATAGCAGTAGGCACAGAGGGAAGAGGAAAGAAGAAGAGGAGGTCTGTGGTCTCTGGTGGGTGAGTGTCAGTCACCTAGAGGGGACCTCATGCCATGCCTGTACCTCCTCACAGGCACAGAGTTTCCCAGACACCAGTGAGCTCCTGCCAGCTTCTCAGCTCTGGGCAAGAGCGCAAAACCTCAGCTTGCTCTCAGTGAAACATCACTGTTCTGCATGGATTCAATGTAGTATGTATTCCCTGCCTCCCAGGAGAGCACATCAGGTGACAGGTCTCCTCAGGCTGCAGGGCAGGCTACGGCTGTGACCTGCCCCAACCATGGCTGACACCTGCCCTGGCATTTCTGCACATGCTCCCTCCGGATTCTGGAGATGGGAGCGAAAGAGACACACAACTTCAGCAATCAGGTCTTGATCCTGCTCACCAAAATGATAGGATTTCTCTTTGACAAAGATCCACCACTCCAGTTGTGTCTACAACTACCTGGAAGAAGGTTACAGGCAGGTGGAGATCAGTCTTTTTTCCCAAGGAACAAGTGATAAGACAAGATAAACTGGTCTCAAGTTGCATCAGGGAGGGTTTAGATCAGATATTAGGAAAAAATTTCTTCACTGAAAAGGCTGTCAGGCATTGGAGCACGACCAGAAACACCATGAAAAAAATGCAGCAGTATCAGTAAAGAGTCTTACAGCCATGCAAATGATCAGATTACTTTGTCTTGGAGTGCCCATGGGGCCCTCCAGGGGCAGTGGGCAGGTCCAGAGCCTCCTGCCCTCCCATCCCAGCAGTCCTTTGCCAAGTCCAGGCACKGCCAGCAACATTGCATGGGCTCCACAGCTGACTGGCACTTTCCCAGGAAGAAAAAGTTCAGTTTGGTTTCAATTAAAGAAACTATTCTGAAGACAGTTTAGTCCCATTTCCAGACACAGTGATTTCCAGCTCCCCTTTTTAGAAAACTCCTCTCCAAATACTGCCAGTCTCTGGCCGCTCCACAAGCAGTGCTCTTTTTAGGCTGTGGACGTTAATCAAGCTGCTCTTTATTTTTAGATTTTCTTCATATGACTTTATGCCACAAACTCTATTAACATTATGCCTTGGAACATCAGAGTTATTCACAGATCAATCAAACTGACAGAAAATGTTCCTCCTGACTTGGGAGAACTGAACTCGGCTGGCTTTTAAGGAGCAAAACTGAGAGAAGGAAAAAAAAATTTAAAATACACCCCTCACATCATAAATCAACCAACTGGACATCTTGGCTGTGAATGAAATTTCTCTGAGGAGGTGGGGAAGGAGGGAACAGAGCACTAAACTTCCCCCCCCCCCCGTGCCTGTGTGCACAGATTAAACACCCCTCTGCACTGAGGTTTGACTTCAGGGCAGTGCCCAGTGCAGGCAGAGGAGCAAGGACCCACCTCTGTATTTCCAGTCCATTTCAAAATACACGCTCTCACACTCTTGTTTCCTTATTCTGTCCGTCTCAATACACTGAAGAGTATGGCAGCTGCAAGAAAACTCAACCCCTGATCTCACCCCAGCCTAATAGGAACCTTCTAATTCACCCAGCTCCAAAGTGAAACATTCAGCTGATGGGCTGTGACCCAGGGCTGCTGCAGGTACGGTGAGCCTGCTGCAGGGACCAGGGAAGGATTGCAACACCACACTGCACTCCAGCAACTTCTCTAACCCGTGCCTAATCAAATTAGTCACTCTCTCTTTCCCCAAGCAGGATGAAGAGAGACTGAAAATAAAAAAATATAATCACTTCAAACCCTGTTTATTCTGTTTACTATACTGAGGCTGGCTCTTGAAAGCATCCCCCCTCCCCCTCTTCAAAAACAGAAAGAAGTCACAGGTCAGCAGCAGGCCGTGAACAAGAGGCTGAATTTTATGTAGATTTCCTCACCAACACTCAAAAGTGCTTGGTAAACTTCTGCAATGTAGATTTTTGTTGACACTTGGAGGCACAGAGGTAAACCATTAATCAGGAACATAAACTACTGAATATCTCAACTGATGGAAGAGTAAAAAACATGCCAAATCTGTAGATGCAAATAAAGACTAAAGGTATGCTGCACCATTTATGATTGGCAAATTCAGATCTGCTGCTGTGACCAGTGAAACCTTAGATTATGCAGAAGGAACAAATTACACACTTCTTTTTTCCTCCATATGTTTACACTGAGCACAGCAGCATAGCCAGCGACTCTCAYGAGCCCCATGCAAGTGTTCAGAGTGCCACAGGCAGATGGGGAGAGACCCAAACCAAGGAGTGAAGTTCCAACTCCTCCAGATACCAACAGCTGTAGGACCACCGGAGATAAGCAGGGAAGTGTCAGCAGCTACACACCCTCTGCTCACACCAGCAATACAAAACCAGCCTGGAATTAACAGGACATTTTTTTCCCCTTTCAGAGCAAAAATCCATGGCGTACAGAATGTTCCTCTGTACATGAGTTTCCTTACATTCACTGGAAAGTGCTGAGTAATTTTGCCTGCTTTGTGCCTTCAATGGAGACACCCAACAAGCTTGTGCTCTGCTAGCATTTGAAAAAAAAACAACCTAAAACAAACAAGCCCCAAACACAAAACAGTAGAAGACAGTAAGTATTAAAGACTTTTCCCAATCCCTTGCTAAATTAATGCACACTAAAATTCCACAGAATAAAAAGGATAGAAAAGTTTGGCTATGGAAACATTCCTCTGGAATTCCATGCACTGACACAAAACTGGTTTAGTCTTAAGMCTGCAGGAACTTATTAACAACTTTTGTAAAAGCTGCAAACTTTGGGAAAACTCTGTCACAGGGTAAAGCAAGGTAGCATTGCCCAACACTTCTCCTTTTTCACATTTATAATGAAGGGGATTGCTCTCAATTTTTTCACCATGAACAACTTCACAAGACAAACCACAGTCCAGAACAATACATTCCTATTCCAAAAGTGTTTCAATTGATCTGTGAGCTATCCTCCAAGCCATGGAAATGAACAAAAAAGCACCAAGTAATAAGCTGTATGTTCACACAGGCAGCTCCCAGAAGACACAAGTTTCTCCTCTGAATATTTTTTGTTGTGTTACCAGTCATGAATTACTGGTTCTGCCATGTCAAAACAAACAGGGCTTTTGTTATGCTTTCTGAAGTGTTATATTTACCCATCTTGGTTATATTTTTTCTTTTGGCTGCTCATCTGATGCTTAAGGAATGATAAGGATTCCTTACTACATTAAGGAGGTTTAAAATGCAGTGCACAGCCAAGCAATTTGGAAGCAATTGCTATGTTTCAAAAGTGAACTTTAATCTAGAAATGCTCATAAAAATCATATTATGGCAAACAGAAACAATAATGTTAATTAAATAATTTGCATTTGCATAGCAATCGGTCCCGAGGGCCAAGCATATCATAGCACAATTCACATGAAGTACACCATGTGCTCAGCAGCAACAGATTTTTAAGGTTTGACCTGAAGAAATCTAAGTGCATGCAACACCTGCTTTCTCTAGTATCTTCTGCCCTCAGCCCCTGCACAGGCAAYGGCAGCCACCAGTTTTTGGCTGCCTCACATTATACAGCAGGACTTTCATGCTTGGTGGGTAGCTGTCTGAGAAGCAACCACTCCCCTGGGCCGTTCTGTTTCGTTTTGCTAAGCCACAGCACACAAGCAGCAACAGGTTTTTGTTTAGCAAGATGCTCCTGCCAAGGACAGGCACCTTGCTGAACTTGTCATGCCAGGTCCTCTCCAGCCAGCTGGGTGCAGGACAGATCCTCTCCAGGAAACACAAACACAGACAGGACCTTTCATCCTTAAGCCTTCTGTCCTGTCCTCAACAAAAGCAAAGGTATCTGTGGAGACACTTAACACCCATAGCCAGCTCTAATTCAGTACTCCTGGTCAGAGTGGGTTTTGAACATGACAGAAATAGAAATAACTGCATTACAAGAGAAATTCATTCTTTCCAAGATCCTGCCCATTTAAAGAACAATGCCAAGCTCCTTATATTTTTGTGGGTCTCTTAACAGTTTAGGAAAAGAATTTGCAGGGGCAAGAACCAGAAACTCCAAAAGCACATGATTGTTTTYAAATGTCACTGTCAAGAATTTAAAAAATAAAATACATTTATATATAGAGAAATAGAATATATATATGTATTAAATAGAGAGTGTCTCAAAAAAAAGCACAGACAATCCCATCTTCATTTGCGGTTTTTGTTATATTTTCTGCCCCATTTATTAGCTCTGTCAGGGAAGCAGCACTAGCTAATTTCATTATTTGTTCTCAGCCAATTTGACTTTTTGGCTTCCTTCCTATGCCCTAACAGAGTTGCTCTGTTTCCAAAGAAGGGAAAACAGTCACTGCATTACTGGAGATCAGACAACTTCCTCAAGTCCACTCTAGCTCCATGGGAGGAAAGCTCCAAGGCATTGCTGGGAGAACATATCCAGTCCTCATCTTCTTTTGGATTCTTCTGGCTACACACACACCACAGGGACAGAGGTGCAAAATGAAACACCTGCAGGCTTTCCTCCTAAGTGAGCACCTGACACTGCATTAATGCAAAAGACTTCAGGTAGTTCCACACAGAAGCTTTAACCTACACCATGCAGTGAAAGTCCAATAAAACAAAAGGACGCTTTAGGTAAGGCAGATCTCCATAAGCAGGGAAGATCCAGATGTTTTGTAACACACCCCTTCAGCAGGCCTATCTTGACTCTTTGTTTCTGGAAAAAGTAAAAAAGCCAAAGAATCCTAAAAAAACCCTAAAAAAACCTGAACAAACAAAAAACCCAACCAAACAAAAAACAAGCAAACAAACAAGACAAACAAACAAACAAAACTAATAAAAGACAGGCCTAATCTAAATCTCACAAGTTTAAAAGGGATTTGTGTATGGCCCAGTGCTGCCATAGCATTTTTCACTTCTGTTGGGCATTAAAGGAAATAACCAAATCTTGAAATTAGAGTTGAGTGTTCCTTGTGGCAGTGTTGAGGAACTGAGCTTTTTTCCTTGCCCCTTCATTTTCTTTTCATCTTCAATTTTCTTTGCCACTGCTAACTTAATATACAGAAGTTAATTTCTTTCCTGACTCGAGGTATCACTAGGGGAATATTGAATGTTATTGTGGCGGCTGGAAGTCATTACCTTTATATAAAAATTAACCTGTGGCACTAATCTCTTTACTTTTTTTCTCTTCTTTTTTTCATTTTTTATTTATACAAAAACACCTGCCTTATTAATACTGGAGGTGAAGCAATTGCTAATGCAAATAACTAAAATTCTAACTACATTAAATATGCAAATGTAACCCCCTAAGCTTTTCCTTAAATCAATACAAATAAAATCTTGTTTCTTGAACTGCAGAAGTTCAAGTTATCCTAAAGCAATGCTGTGTAAACCATGAAGAGAATGGTTTTCCATCCTACCCATCTTTACAACAAACCTTTCATACGAAATCAGGCCTCTTATTTAGGACAGCCTACAAGGAAAAAGGGAAACAAATATTTATATTTTAGAAATGGGTATTAGACTAAACTCTTAAGGAACTAAATAAATGGACTGAAAAAGAGGAAATAATGGACAGAAAACAACCGAAATTGTTGAATACACTGATTACAGTGCTTATATAAATTTAAGACACTCAACCCATTAATCCTAATTTCTGAAATGAACTCTTCCATGCCCAAGCACATACCAGGTGTAAACATTCAAGGGGAGAATCACCACCACTCCCAAAGACAGCTAATTACAGTAATTTTATGTATAACACTCTTCTTCCATAAGTGCTACAAGTATGTCTGTACTATTTTCCAAGATGTTTGGTGCACACAAGCAGCAGGGAAAACGAGCTTGTGCTGAGCTCTGTGYTGCCTTTGCTCGATTGCAGCCAGCTCTCAACATATCATTTAAAGCAAGCTGAGGTGTTTCTACACTGCAGTGTATTTTGGGGACTGCTGTTCTCATACCAGTGAGGTCATCCTGTACAGAAACAAAACTTTCAGGCATGTGCTTATCCCAGAACTGTATAAAAAATTAACCACCTATTTATTTTTTCTCCATTCAAAATYATTTAAACAGAGAGTAGATTTAGATTAGACATTACAATGAAATTCTTCACTGTGTGGGAGGGGAAGCACTGGAACAAGTTGGGCAGTGAAGATGTGGAATATTTGAGACCAGGTTGGATGAGGCCCTGAACAACCTGRTCTAGTGGAATGTGTCTCTGCCCACAGAGGGGGATTGGAACTAGATGATCTTTCAGGTCCCTTCAAACCCAAACAATTCTACAATTCTGTGATTCTGTGAAGTATGTTACAACCAACATAAAGGAACTGAACAGGTTTTTAACCAGAGATTAACTACTCTCACTTAAAAACCAACTCATGCTAATGTTTGTCCTGGGGAATGCTCCCACTCTTATCATGGAAAAGCTACCAGCACCTCAGCAAAGCAATGCATCCCACCTCAAAAGAGATGCCTCAAAAAAATGGACAAAACACTGCTGGGTACCAACTTTCTTTCTCCACAAGGGAGAGAGGGGATGCTGGTGTGCCTGGCTCATGCCATGCTGCCATCTCACAAATACTGATGTTCAGTCAGATGAAGCCCAGCCTGCTGGACAGCCCACACAGCTCGGCAGGACAGCAGTACTTTCCATACAGTTAGTATTGATTCAGGTTAGAAAAATTAATCCCTGGGTCACTCAGGGGCAGCTACATGTTTTCAAAAAAAGCCAGACATAATTAAAAGCATATCTGTGCAAGAATGTGAGGTGGGAAATTAGAGTGTGTTTCTAACTGCTCTTGTGTATTTTGCTATACTGAGATTAAAGGGCAGGTCACTCCCCTGGCAGCTCTCAGAGAAAGGGATATGTATTTACTAAACAGAGCAAGTTACAGCTGGGAAAGTAATGCACTACCAGTCACCACCTTGATTTACCCTCTGAAAGGCTGAGAGTTTACCTGACACTTAGAAACTGCAACACACACACTCGCCAGCCCTGCACGCCCTTCTCCTGCATCCTCCTTCACCGTTCACTGAGCTCATCTGCAGACTTGTAATCCTCTTTAACTGGGAACTCCTCCAGCCTGGGGGCACATCCCCTTCCTCTGAGCATGGAGGGACTCACATCCCCAGTAACAGTGCCCAAGACATACATTTAAGTGCAACCCAAAAGGACATCTCCACACCCGATCTGCAGGGAGACATGAGACTGCACCCCCAGGCAGTCAGGAGGAAGCTCTTCATCGTGTGCCAAGCAGAGATGGGGCTGTCAGGTCCTGGGGAGGGACAGGCCATTCTGGCCAGGACTATTAGCCATGCCTCTGATCCATGTCCTTCCCTCTGGTTTGGCATACAGCTAGAAGGGAGCCTTCAGCAGCCTGCCAGCCATCAGGAGCCTTCAACAGTCTGAAATACCGCTCTTCTCTAACGCAGTGGTGTCACTGTTATCACTCATAAATGAAAGTTATCAGGCAACCATTCAACATACAGAGTTTTAAACTTTTTTCTTGATTTCACAGGACCAAGACCTAACAGTCTTTTTCAGCTAAAGCTCTGTCTCATTCTGTGTCCTGGGCATCTGTCCTGCAGCAGATGAGAAATCAAACACTGCAGCACCTAAGCAGCTTGAAGCTCGAGTCTGAACTTGAACAACACTGCTCTCTTCTATTGAAGAGAGCAGTACAAATATAAACTATTGCAAAGTTTAAACTATTAATTGAAAATTTAAACTATTTGCAAAGTAGCTTAACAAGTGAGAATTTTTAAACGTATTTAATTTTCTGCATCTTTTCCAATTCCACCCTTCTTCAAAAATACAATCCTTCAAAAAAAACCTCTAGAGATCCCACCTTTTGATTTTCTGGGATAATACTGTAGTGAAAAAGCATAGGGTAAAAATCTGAGGATTTAAATGTTATACAASTTCTCTTCCCCTGACTCTTCCTTTCTGTAATAAACTACTACTGGACTCCTCTAAGATAATAAGACTGCTTTCCTCTCACTATCCTAACTGCTTTGTACCCACCCACAAAACATTAACTAGGTAACTCTTCACTGATGTTTTTTGCATCTTTCACAGCGGCACAAAACTTATGAATTCCAATGCATTTCTTAAGTTTCATCACTCAAGCTGCCATTAGCATAATTGTGATGATCACATAAATTTTCTGTTTATTTATTTTTGCTAGATCAGGTCCAGTTATGGCACTCATTACAGTCAATCTAAAGCAGGAAGGTTGCTACTCCTTGGACCCAGCAAATCTGTCAAATAAGGGAAGCAAGGACCACCAAGAACAGTGCGGAAGACAATTTTTATTTTGGGTTTACTTAGGGATGATGTTTAACCAACAAACAATTTATTAACTCATAATTCTATTATAAAATGTATGGAAAATCAATTCCTCCATAACTTCATTGCAATCGGTTGTTCTTTATCATCTCAGAATAGGAGGCCATAGGACTCTACATAACCTATCAAAAAATGTCGTGCAGGCTATGGCATCCATAATATGAAATTCTACTTTTGACAGCTTACAGAAAGCTGGGATAAAACCCCTGTCTTTTCCCCTCACTGGTTTTGACACAAGCTGAAGATTTCTGACATTGGGCTTCAAAATGATGCTGTCCTGTTCCATATTTAGATAATGGGAGCCTATGTTCAGATGCCATGTTCAGATTTTTGCTTAGTAGTTGTTAAAGTTTAGTTCAGCTAGAATAGAGCTAAGAGAAGGAGGGGTTGGCAAGCAGCCTGGGAAAGGGGAAGGGGTTTAGTTTGTAGTAAGACTGTCCGGCCCAGCCTAGTTGAAATAAGAGATTAAGTTAGAGTTCGTTACTTTTTTTACTAACTAGAAAAGAACAAGAGTTTTTGGGGTTTTTAATCTTTAACATGTGTGTTTCACAGAGACATGTTTAGTTTCTTAGTAGTTTAACAAATTGTCAGTTACACAAAAAACTTATTATCACTTTTCTAAATTTGTTCTTGTTTTAAACTAGACACCTGCTCAGAACATGACCTAACAGAACAAGAGACGCAAGTGCAGATTATGGGCTGCATATACCTCAGAAGCATTACTGAAAGCTAAGCAAACCAAAAGAAGTCAGACTTTGAGTTCTTAGTGCATCAGTACTTATAATTTCAATTAAATATGTAATGCAGGATGGACTAACTTCCTCCTTCTCTCTAAAAATGACCTGCCAGTCTGATAAAAACAGTACTTGTAATTCAGGTCTACCTTTCAGAACATGAGAAGTTGAAAATGGAAAAAAAACCAAACCACATCACAGACTGCCTTTCTCTCTGCAAAATCCCACAGAGTTCCCTCCAAGTCATGGAGATAGCAGTTTGTGAAGCCAGTGACCCCAACACTGAAGAGCACTTGCCCATGGCTCACAGGGAAGAACCTCTGAGACTCTTTCTGCACACAAGAACCATCAAACCAAGCAACGCCTGGGCCATGACTGAAGGAGTGCCACACTGCTTGCCACATGTAATTTGTTTGCTGCTCTGACCCAAATGCCASGGAAGGTTGGTACACTCATCTGAATCCCTGCAGAAAGGCAATGTTTTTACCTTGACAGCACCAAAATTCCACAGAGGAACCAACTGGAAGGCAATGATAGCTCAGAAACTAAAGAATTCACAGCTTACATTTAAGATAGAATCCCACTAACTATCACTCAAAATTTCTGATTGTTTTGTGAAACGCCCTGTTACAACTACCTGAACAGATACTCTAGAAAGGTGAGGGTCAATCTTTTCTTCGATATAACAAATGACAGGAGAAGAGAAAAAGGCCTCAAGTTCCAGGGAGATTAGATAGGACAAATTTCTCCACTGAAAGGGTGGAACAGGCTGTGTAGGGCAGCTGTGGTGGAGTCACCATCCCTGGAGGGATTTAACATTTGTGTAACTGGAGCTTAGGGACATGGTTTAGTGGTGGACATGGGTCAATGGTTGGAGCCAATGATCTTAGAGGTCTTTACCAATCTTAAAGATTCCATTATTCTGTGATTCTATGAAATCATGCATAAAATGCAGGAGCTCCTGGCAGGAACAGAAAACACTGAGTTCAGGGTAATGACTTTGGGTGTTCTGTGCTCTTTCCTTTTCAGCCTGGAGGCTCACAACATCATTTCTGTTGGAAAAGGTCATTGCCAAGGGGGTAGCTAAGCAACAGCTGAAGAGTTGTGGTGGTCAAAAAGAGCCACAATGTTTTAAGTTACCTTTTTAGTTTTAGTAAGTGATGGACGGTCCTCAGAACACCCAGTAACATCCCTCACAAGAAGCCAGTTAAGGGGACTTCTTTTTATTTCTTAAGCAGTTTCCATATTTGAGCCAAATGAAAAAAATGGAAAAATACTAAATAAACACAGTGGAGGTACTTGAATTGCTCCCTGGCCCTGTTTTGTATTACACCAAAAATTCCAACTTCCCTGAGAAAATACTGGGAGGCCAGTATATACTGGCCTCAAATACTCAGAGGAGACCCTGATCTGTTCTCCCTTTTGTGCCACTTTGGAGCCCCCACGTGCCCCAGCCAGGGCAAGGAAAACAGTCTGTCCACTTCTACTCTGCACAGTGGAGGAGTATCCAGGGGCACCAGCCCCAAACCCTTCCACATCATGGAGTACAGGTCAGTGTGGCTGGAGATCCTCCACTCTTCTGAGCTCCAGCTGCTGATGTATGAATGCAGATCTCAGTCCCAGCTGCACATCCAAGGGCTTGCCAGACAGTTCTCTGGTTACCTGTACACCAACTGCATTGACCCAGTCTTTGCAACACTCTGGTCATGATAAAGCTCCAAGCTATACAACTTTGAGTTACAGGGTTGGGTCCCCACTTTGTTTCTCTCCCAACCCTCAGATCACGGGCTTACCACAGATTTAAAGGAAGCGCAGGGCATGTCCACTCACCATGCAGTACCACTGCTGAAATGCAGGTGCTGCTCTGCTGTCACTGCCTCTGGGCTGGAAGGCCTTAGATTGGCATCCTGAAGCACTTTCTGCAATTCAGGCACATAGATACTAAGCACACACTTCAGCAACCAAAACTTTAAATGCTTCTTGTGCTTTATCTGTGCTGTAGCTCATGCACCTGAAGGATTTCCTCTGTGGCACACGGGCAGTCTGACAAGCCTGCAGAATGCTTGGTGCCCAGTCATACCAAAACCCATTGGGGCCTACTGAAACAGTACTAACAATAACAGGCGAGTCAACCAAACCTTCCAGCATCTCTTCCCCAGTCAACTCCATGCCAGAGCCAGGGACAAAGGAAAGGGGTGAGAAACACAACACATTCTGTCTGCTGGATCTTCAGTGCCTCCCGCTCTCAGCACAGCCCTACAGCCGTACAAACAAATGCCAGCAGGGCAGTCTGTGACCTACTTTCCCTCCCTGCACGGGGAGCTGTGCCATTGTGAAACTGCCACTGAATTTCAGCTGCACAACGATGACAAGAGAGAGCTGAGGCGGCCCCACGCTGTGTGACTAACACTGACACAGCGGCTACTGCCCTGGCATCCAGGCCTTCTACCGGGGAGCTTCCACCACGCCAGGCTCCAGCTGCTGCAAGGGGCTGAGCCACAGCTCTCCAGGGCAGCATGGCAGCAACCCACACACCTGCCCAGAAGCTCTGTTTCTCCCTCCTCCCCCTCAGGAATTGCCTGGAAAATTATCCCTAAGTCACTGCTCTGAAGTTTCTTGCACACCTTCTTTGTCTTTGAAGACCTTTACAGTGCTGAGACCATTGCTGCCTGCCTGCTCTCTGGCAGGGAAATGACCATGCCATTACATGTATGCCACAACCAACTCAGAGAGCCAACTGTATCTGAGCTTGCATCAAAAGAAGCATGACCAGCTGGTTGACAAGACAATTCTCCCTGTCTACACTGCCCTCGTGAGACCCCACCTGAAGTACCTCATCCAGCTCCAGGATTTGACCAGAAGAAGGATGTGGATCTGTTGGAGTAAGTGCACAAGAGGGTCACACAAAATATCAGAGGTCTGGAGCATGTCTGCTATGAAGAGAGGCTTAGAGAGTTGGGATTGTTCAGCATCAAAAAAAGAAGCCTCTTGTGTGACCTCACTGCAGACTTCCAGTACCTAAAGGGGGCTTATAAAAAAGAGGGAGAAGAACTTTTTACATGGATAGACAGTGATCAGACAAGGGGAATCTGTTTTACAAAAAGAGAGGAGAGATTTGGGTTGTGTCAGGTTGAGTTAGGAAGAAATTCTTTACCCTGAGAGCAGTGAAGAACTAGAAGATGTTGTCATTGTAGAGAAGCTGTGAACATTGTTGGTTAGCACAGTTTTCAAACAGCCCAATGGGTGCCCAGGTATGGATTTGAGCCTAACCTGAAGCACACAAATTTGACTTAGAAGGCTGAGAGCTCACATTAGGTTCTCCAAGCCATCTGTGCAGCATCTGCACCTTAGAGTTCACCCCAGACAGCTGAGCCACCTCCAGGCACCAGGAAGCTGCAACAGTTCCTGCAACAGGAACTGCCTAGCCCACTATGACCACATCATCTGTGAGTGTGGCATTTTTGGGCATGTATAGGCCACTGCTATGCCAGTAACACATCCTCCAGAGCAGAGCAAGTCCACTGGCTGAAGAGGGTGAGCTCAGCCCATCTGCACAGACACGCTCCTCTCACAACACCTTCTGCATAGCAAAAATGCCTCTCCTTTGTCCAGGCAGGTCTGAACTCAGGCTCATGGAGACTGGGCCATTTTCAGTTCCCAAATCTTGTCCATCTTTGGGAAGGATGAGCTGGTCAGGCAGCCTTTCCTGAGGGCTGATGACAGTATTTCCCTGCCTTACCATTTACAACTTAGCCTTGCAGCCCAGGGGGAAATTTCAAGTCTATACAGACTTAAATCCAGTACAAATGGGGGTTCATTATGTTAACTCCAAAGCAAGCTTCATCCAGCACCTCCATGTAATAATAAATTAAATGAAAGGGGAATAAGAAAAGACATCTCCTCCCAGTTTTACAAGAATAGATTGATCTTTAGATGTTTTCTTTTACCTCCCATGACTGCAGAATAAGAAACAGTCATTAACTCCCACTAAACATTGCACCTAACTATCCTGGTCTACATGAACTGAAAGCTATTTTAATATTTTGATAGTTTGATACCTACTGAGGGTAGCAGAGGCCCTGAAGAACTCCTCCTCCCTCTCCCGCATAGGGACGTGCTGTGCAATACCAACTTGGTATTCCACAATCCTTTTCTTAAAAAGAACACTGCGCTATTAACGTAATTATCTGATTAATCTTTCAGCCTCACTTTGCATTAAATAAACACCGGGATGCAAAATGCTTTTTTCCTCAGAGAGTGCACCTCAAGTGTTTATCCAGCACACTAATGCAAGGGATACCACCAGCAGTCCAGCTGGTGGTCAAGGAGGAAAGCAAGTACTCCTGAGCACACTGGGGACAAGCAGGTATTAAAAAATACTTCAAAGTAAAATCATAATATTCATCACTTTATACTTACAACCTCCTCAGGATGAGACAATTCCCATTTTAGAACTATAAAAAAACCTTTAAATGAGTATGTTGAAAATACACACACACCAGAAGTGATCTGAGTGCCTTACAGAATTTAAGGTCAACAGCACACTGCTTGACTGCTCAGTTCAGGCCAAATGGTTCCTGGATTTAGTGCACCACTTTGAGCTGAGCCACAACACCTCTCAGAGAGGCACCAGTTGTGAAAGCAGCTGACAGCCATTATTTGCATTTTTGGATGAGTTTTTCCTAATCATTAACTGCACTCACAGTGAAAAGAAAAATTTGAGCGTGCCTTATTTTTTTCAGTGCTGCTAGTACCACCTAATCTGAGTAATATTCTCCCTATGCTGATACAAACAGACCATGAACAAATACCTTTTTCATTACTACTTTCAATTCCATCTGAGAGTGGGATGTAGGGTTGTGGGGTTTCTTGGGTTGCTGAAAAACAACGCCTACTTTCTGGCTTGCAAAATTACAGGGTTTGGTCATCAGGTACAATTTCCTTAAGCTCCCAATTTTCATTCACATTACCTCCTCCAAAGCTTTGACTTTTAAATCATTTGCTCATAAATGCTGTAAACAATATGAGATGCTGAGATGTTCCTTCCACTTCCCATCCAGCAAAGGTGAGCAAAACACACACAGCAATCAGAAGGATATGGAGCAATGTCTACTACCCACCGTTAATAAAATGCTGGGTTTGTAAAGGTCTTCAGAGAAGGGAAACCTCTGATTCCTCAACTGAAAGATTTCTCTGAATCCATGGTCAGGATAAGGCCCTGCTGCAATGTTTTAAAATTTACTGTGAAGCTATTTTAAAAAAATAAAAGCCGTCAAAACACAAGACAGATAGCAAGCATACACATTCATTCTTCAGACTTCACTAAGACAAGATAGTTCAAGATAATTATTGCCAATAAAATGCTACCTGCACTTTTGCTGTTCTCCACTCTTGGATGAGGCTGCAAGGCAGCTCAAATGGCTCTTGTAACCCTAAAACAATTCTGCTTTCCACTTTTGAAAGACTTTTAATAAGACAGTCAATATTTTACAGAAGAAACCTCATCTTGCTTCTCCTTTCACATCCACCAAGTGCAAAGGATTAAAATGAAGCGAGAGTTAAGTATCCTGCCACCAGGACAAGCACCACAGAGCATCCAGAGGACTCACACGCCTCTCTCCTCACTCAATGCAGTGTCCATTATCAACATTTTCTTTAGTTATATAATTAATGTAGCAATGCACAATTGGCCAGTATCTTTGGAGCAGAATGTCCCTGTCACACATACAGGGGAAGAAAAAAAAATTCAAATTGATTTTATTACTGTGTTTACAAAGTAATACGCACCAGAGTACAAGAAAAAGATTTTAGTTCTCCTGAAGCAACAATCTGCCCTCCATCTTCAGTACTTCAAGCAAAACACACAAACAAAATCACATTCTCCATCTTGTACCTTGCTTTTGTTGGTGCTGTTGTTGATAAGTTTCAGCAAAATCCCTTCAGGCACATCAGAATGCTGCAAAGGCATAATTAAACCTTCAACAGCCATGAATGATATTAGCTTTCACAACAGGAATAGGTAAAAAAATTCTATACATCTGTAAGGACCACATCTGCTAGGTGCAGCAAGTATCAGCCCCTCACTTGATCTTTCACTGTGTGAACATGATTAATACTAAACATAAGAGATGCAATGGAAACTCTCATGTAACAGCAACACTGGGACAATGGTGAACTCCAAAAGACTGCCAAGGTCTGCTACCATCTATCCATAATTCTCTCAGATTCCTTGCAGAAATCTCACAAGGTTGGCAGAAGTCCCTCTGCCCTCTGAGAGATTACTTCCTACCCAGAACAGTGAAAGGCTCAAAGAATCACAGTGTCAGTTTTCTAGTCAGCATTGCACTGAGCTGCAGACTCAGCCTGGACATTTTTGCTATTTTCTTCCCTCCTTCCCACGTCCATTGTCACCTAGGGTGGATGGTCTCATCCTACACTCATGATGTTTCCCTGCAATCTCAGGAACCTGCCAGGCACCTTTCCATCCAGCTAAACATCCATCCTCAGCACCAGAAATGGAGAAATACAAACCAAAGACAACCTATCGTGCGTCTTTCCATACGGCGATCCATTAACTTGCAGAACTAAAGAGAACTCACTTTGTAATGAAGCAAAACAGCTACATGGCAGCCTGCTCAGCTGAAAATCGCTCCGGATACAGCTGTGCTGAAAAGATTCAGTTCACTTAGAAGAGTTCTCATCCCCTGACCAGTCCTGACTGATAGGCAACACAAACATGCAGTCTGGTGGCCAAAATTTAAAATCCTTTTATTTTATTCCCCTCCTTAGTTATTGTTTTGTTTTAAATGAATTCCTGAATCACAGTCTCTCACCATACTTGTAAATTCCATCTGCATTTATCAAGATTCAGGCTTTAATCAAGATATTTAATACCTATGCCTATTTGTTACCATTRCTAGTGCTGAAATCCTCGTAGCCCTGCATGCTTATTTGTCAGACTAGTTTAGTCAGCCCGGTGGATATAATGAGGCACAGTGCACTGCAGGTTCATCTTAACATTAGAGAGAGTCTCTGTCCCATGTAATCACAGCAGCACACAGGCATATCTTCAATGAAGGAAGATCTAAAGGCTGGAACTCAACATATCCCCAGCTTCCATTTATACTATCAACATAATCATCTGGTCACTTCTCCCTTCTTTTGACAGCTGTAATATCTGCAATTAAAATCTGAATCAGTGGGGGCTATTTTAAGAACAAAGAAGGTATTTCAGCTCAGTAGAACACTGCCAGATTGGGTAGGATATGCTACAATTGGCATTCCAGCTCATTAAAACAGCTTTGCCGTGGACTATTGGTTCTGAAAGCGTTCTGCAACTTTATATACACAACACAAGCAGCACTGAGCACCAGCGTTTGCTGAAACTCAGCCAGCTTCATGTTGCCCTTGCACATGAAGGAGCTTGTCACAACAGTCCTGCAGGGTCAGATGAAGGACTGAAGCAAAGGGGAATTCAAGGGAAGCACAATTCTTCTCTGAGGGCTGGGAATGGCAATAACACCCCCTTATGCACAAGGCATCCCAGGCATACTGTTGTAGTAACCAAACTGGTCAGGAATTTGCTCCATGCTGCAACCGGGAGTCACCCTATGAGCTTCTTCTGCTTCTCTTCCTTTTCCATGGCACTGACAGCTACTGCTTTCCTTCTCAAAAACCCTACACACCACACAGAATTCCATCAATAACTGAATCCCCCCAAAAGAATAAAGGCAGAAAATCATTTAGGTTTTAAGATCATCATGCTCAGCCATTTACTCTGAAACTGGTTTTAAATGCTACAGTACTTTTTGCCTGTAAAGATACTTATAAATGTGGGGGGGAAAGTACAGATCTCAGGTAAGATTCATAGTCTTGCTTGGAAATGTTTTTAAAACGGAATTTGGAAGAACACACATTCCCAGTCAGGAAGGGTGAAAACAGGTATATCCTGTGAGCTGAGGAAGTTTTGTGAAGTTGAGGAAAACAGAAAAAAAAAAAATAGGCTTAGCTCCACTCACTCCAGGAATCCTAGACAGTTAGAGAATCCAAGTAAGTATTTGTATTTATTTGCAAATTCTACCTATTTAGAAATAGGTTCTCATGGGGCCAGATGCAAAATGCCTACTACAGTGCCATATTAAGATAGATGGGTTTTTTAACATTTTTCAAAAAGGGGAAAAAAAACCAAATTAAAAAACCCCCAAGACTATGGAAAGTTGGATTCTGTTTTCATTTCGTTTTTGAGCTCCTTTCATTTTTTTTTTTCACCTTTCCTTTCCTGAGATTTTCTTCAACAATATCCAGTTATTAAATGCACCAGATAGCATGAAAGGAGAGATAAGTTTGCAAGACATGACAGTGAAGCAAATTAAAATAGTGGAACCTGTCAGTGCATGCCTAATGCCAGTGTAATGCCAACCCCCAGTCCTGCTGTGATGGTACACTACTGAAAAGCTAGATACAAGCACATCCCAATGAAATTTATCACAATGAATTTGTTTTAATACATTGCAACATTTAACTTGTCTTTACTAAAAAAAATAAAACAACAATAGTCCAACTTCCTTAAAAATGGATATTGCTAATGTTGACTAGGTTGCTCAGATAAATTCTGGATTTCCTATTCCTGGAAGTTCAAGGCCAGGCTGGATGGGGCTCTGAGCACCCTTGTCCAGTGGAAGGTGCCCTTGCCCACGGCAGGGTGAAGTTGGAACTAGATGGGCTTTCAACGTCCCTCCCAACCCAAGCCATTCTATGATTCTAAAATTTATTGAACTAGCAAAATCTATCAAATAAATTACTGTTTTATCAGGAAAGTATAAAAATTTGTGAAGCATCACACTGTTTATCCCCCTCACAYAGCAAGTTATCATTTAATTAACAGAAACCTACAAGAGTTTATCTGGCCAGTCACTGGGGCACAGTGGCACCCGAGAGGCATCCTGGAAGCTGAGAGATCCATGGCCTTTTGAACCAACAATGATGTACGACCCTGAAGCTCCTAACATGGCAGCAGATATCTCTGTTTAGGCAACACAACTCCAGCCTTCATGCCTATTTAAGCATTGCAGTGCTCATTGAGCATTGCACCAGCTGGCTTTGGGCCTCAGTCATTTGCGTGCCCTCCAAAAGAGCCCACAAATGCTGCCAGTACAATGGATACCAGTGAGAAGCTTTTAAAAGGAGTTGAGATGGAAGAGGAATACAGACTGCATCCAGACACTGTCAGCATCCAGACACTCTCAGAATGACAGACAGCTGATCAGATAATTCCTTAACCCAAAGCAAAATAAAATCCTCATGAATTTTCATAATGCATAAAGTCATTACAAAGAGCAAGGATGGGATAACGTGCTCTCTGCCAGTGTGGGAGTACTGTTTGGGTCCCTGTATTTGGCACCATCTACTGCACCCATCACTTGTCTTCCAGGAAGAGATTAAAAACTGAAGCTCTGAGAACAGGCTTTCACTAGATTAGCTCACCAATTCTCTTTTGCTTGCAGATCACATCAATTAAGCACAGAGCAAAGACAAATGTACTGACCTGGTATGAGGACAGCCCAAGTTCAAGCCCCTGCACAATTTGATTCAAAGTAAGCAGGCTGAGAAAATGGGCTTGAGTCAAAAATCACATCTGCATTGCAACACCCGGACACTTCTGGTTTAAAGGAAAGGAAGGAGAGTAGAACATATCTGTACTGTTACAGAGTAAAGTCTGATTTCAATCTTTGCAAGTTACTGAAAACCCAACTGCATTTCTCCCATCAGCTTGACACTCCCCAGAAGAGATAGCACAGGTAAGAGCACCTGGGACTAACCTGGTCCTGCCAAGTTGCCAACATTCACAATGACCATATGTCTACATAATCTTTTGTAGTTTCCTTCACCTTTCATGTCCCTGAGTGAATAGCCACGAGGACTTTTTCACTGCTGGGTCAAACACTTCTCCAGTTCTTTGCCAGGAAGCTAGGAAATTCATTTGCCCTTTCACATATCCAGGGAAAAATGCAGGAAAGCTCTGGAGAGCTTAATGGCACTCCATGAAAAGTGGGAGAGTTACCAGCTTGAGTGAAAGCAGAATATGGGCACTGAGCCATCACCAGAACAGCCAGCTTGAAAACACCACTGCATGCAAGGAGAGGTTTTCTGTGTGGGCACAGGAGGAGTGAGACAAGCAAGCAGGAGGCAGAACATATTCTGAAGTTAGGGATGTTACCAGTGAGCTGGGCCAACCTGCTGCTTCCCAGAAGTGGTCACGGAGAAGCTGCTTATGCTTGGTCAGCATAAGCAGTACTGCTGAGTGCCTTATCTCAGTATTAGAACTCAAACCCAGAAAATCTGATCCTAGTCCTCATCTCCACAGCAGCAATAGTTTAATCACAGCAGCCATTTCTCTCACAGAAGGATAAAAAACTGGCACCAGTGATGCAACACTGACCACTAGAAAGCCACTAGAAATGCCAACATCGTAAGTTTAAATGGTTTCTGTTCTTGGGCAATTTCTAAAAAAAAACCTCCCAGGAATAAGGTTTAAAGAATAAAAACAGCAAGAAACAAAACTGGTTTTTTTAGCTGTTTTTTTCCTCAGATATTCTTAGTTGATGCCAGGMAAATTTTACTATTTCCCTGACTTAAGGAGCCACTTTCTCACCTCCAGTRCTATTTATCCCCTCAGGTGGTGCTTAAAAATGAGGAATTAAGGTCACAGTGACAATGCTGGTAACAGATCAGGCACTGTAACAGAGAATGTGTGATGTAAAATGAAGACTCTCTTGCATTATCTCATCTCAGGTTTAATATTGTAAGAATTTATTCTTAAGGACACTATAGGTAAACTGGATTTGCCTGAATAGCCTGTGTGTGGTACCTATTTATGTGGAGGCTTTGAGCTTCCTGGCTCATTGCTCTATCACCCTATGGTGATAATAAGAAAAAAAAAAAAAGAAAAGAAGTTATTAAAAATCAAGCAGACAGAATCATCAAGGTGCAGAGGAGGAGAGGTAAACCTTTGGAGACAAGTTCACAGCCCCTCAAAAGCCACTTGCTGTCAATCCACCCAAAGCGATAACCACTCTGTTTTCTGCATTTCATCAGATTCAGAAAGCAGTGTTTTTAGCCACACTTCATCAATGGACTAGAGAAGTTCAGACAGTTCTGAAACCTTTTGCTGCCTCATACAAACAGGAGCCAGCCCTTGCCTATTCAAAGACAATATTTTCATTTTCATTCACCTGTGGCATGTGGAGACTGGCCAGGCACACCCTGAAAAAATCCATCAGACTTCCTAGCTCTCATAGTCTCCCCTGCTGGCTTCAGCTTCTCCTAGAGAAAGGAAATAGTTAACTCTTGCATTTGTTCTTAGCAAATGTTTTGGACTACACTTTGCCATGGCACGCAATAGCTGCCCTCTCCTCATCTCATTAAGGCTGTACTGATGTACCACACAGTGATGAAATAGGTCTTGCTTTATTTTCATTCAATGCTATGCCAAGTTCAAATTTAAGATGGTCACAATGGTTTCTCCAGCACAATCAGAAATGAAGAATAACTTAAAAACACAAACCCAAAATGTTATTTCAGTTTTCCTCTCTCAAGTCTAGCACTGTAGAGTAAAGATGTCTGGATCATTTCCACAATGAAAATATGCAAATTAATCACCCTCTTATGTAGATTGATGCAAGTTATTTTGGTTGAGAACAATGCAAGTCACCCACAGTTTACAAAACAATATATCAATAAAATGAGCTAGATCTGCTGAAAAAAGTATTTGTTGTAGCTATTTTTGCACATGCATAACCTTGAATTACCGTTTAAAAAAAAAATACCACATTCATGTTCTGATCAGCCACTAGGAAATTGAAACTTGTTTTTCCTCACATATTAATGAAGCTATTAATGTACCAGACAAAAATACATGTAAGAAGGTTATACAGAGCATATTACCATCCTTCATGATCCCAGCAAATGACAAGTGATAAAATCAAAAACTTTACAGAAAAAGCTTTCTTATCATCAAGGAAAAAATGCTTCAAGGCATCCAGCATTACTCTCTCAGTGCACTTTCTCTTCCTCCAACCCCCCAGCATATTTGCATGAAGAAAACAAACCTGTATAAACAAAATGTCACTACAGATGAAGCCTCACTTTCCATTAGAGTTCTACAACACTTCATAGGACCTTCTGTAAGGGTCAGAGCTGCTTGCTGCTGCAGCCTGACCTGTGACACCAACACTCACCCACCCTGGTCCAGAAGCAGGACACAACGCCACAATAGCACAGCCATGCTGGGAGGGCAAGAGGGACTCAGCAGAGGTGTTGATAGAAAACAGGTTCAGGGTTGGAGATGATGAGACAGTGATGGTTAAAAATACTTCACACAGTCTGAGCTGTGACTACAGCTATCCGTAAGATGCTAGTGGTTAGGACCTGCGTGTACATCACCCTCCCAGCATGCCCAGCTCCGGGCATGCCTCTCAAAGCCCTTACACAGCAATCCCATAAAAATTAAGGGCCTTGCCAGTTTGCTCTTTTTAAAATTTCGGCAAACTAAAATGAGTCATAAGTACCAGAAATCTTCAAATATGCAAATATATGCTGCAAGGAATCAAAACATTTACCCGACACCTGCTTGCTGGAGGATTTAACTCAGTCAACAAAATTTTCGGGCAACTCTGCTGAATACCCAGCTTCTTGTCACCATCTCAGTTTCTGGGGATGAAGAATCTGGGATTCCTGTCAGAAAACTGTCTCCCACTCCTATCCCTTGTGTTAACTTTCAAGAGCAAGATGGGAGAAAACTGTGAAGTTTCACATTCCTCCGCAATCCAAGTTTCTGGAGAAAGCTCACTTCATCACCTCCTCCCTACTCTGAAAGCTCCTCCTGAGCCAAAGGTATAAGAAATCTGATTTTATTCACTTCCCTGAACCTGCAGATCCTACATTACCACCTCTCTTGAGGATAGCTCCGGTATCACTCGGTGCTGCTTGCTGCTCCCCAGAGTGACACCAGCTATGAAGGGCAGCTCAGGGACAATCCCCACAAAGCTCCCAGTATCAGCTGCAGAACAGACCGTGGGTCCTGCTAACTCCACTCCACAGCTGCTAGGAGAAGTATTTCAGCTGCTGATCTGCATTACATGAAGTTGTTGCCCTAGAAACCTAAGTGAAATTACAAATTCGAGCTAAAAAAAAAAGAAAAAATTGTTTTTGCAAAAACTTTGTACTTCTCACTATACCTTTTCCCCTCCCCATATTTTCTGAAAAGGCTAAAACCCAATAAATGCAAATAAAATCACAGAAACACATGAAGAAGCCTTCCAATTACAGACAGGGAGCAATTTCCAAGCACTAATATTACCTGCATCTTTTTGGACATCATATTGAGACTTGGCAAACCAAAACAGTTATTGCAATGGGGTTATATTACTCAGGTCCAATTAACAGTGGATGCAGAAGTGAAATGAGATAAACACTACTTTATGCTAGCAGTCTTACTGAGTCTGTGACATTACCAAAGATCAAAAGAAGCATCTTAAGCAAGATATTTTCTCTGCAAAATAAATAAATACATTTTAATGAGAAGGAAAATATCCTGTGTGTCAAGAATTAGCAACTTGAATGTGGAGCAAGACTCCCTGACTGCAGTGGAAAACAGACCTTAAAAACATCAGATTAACCAGAAGCTTGCAACAACAGCTCACCCTATCACTTCTGAAAGCTGAAAGTACAGAAGGAAATGTAAACTAATACATATTCTATTTCTGCAGGATACGTATTTTTCCCTACTCACCTCCGTACAGACGGATATTACTTCTCCATAGGTGTATTATCTCTCTGTGTTTCTATTTCCAGAAAGTAATAAAATAAAAATGTATTTATCTGAGGCCACCACAGAAACAGGAAAAAARTCCCAGAAGTCACCTCCCTGCCTCCTCAAAAACTTAGACCAGATATATCAAATTGAAGATGCTACAATAGAAAAGCCAAACTAAAAAAAAATCTTAAACAATCTAAACAACTAAATAAACAAAAAACATCTAAATAACTAAATATACAAGAAATAAAGTAAATAAATCAATCAGAAAATCCAAATAAAGAAAATACAACAGAAAATTTTAAAAGATGGATGTGACCTGGTTTTTCATATCTTTTATAAAATCGGCAAAGTGAAAAAACCTTCAATCTCTTAAAAATTCTTGAAAAATTCATTTCAAAGATGACTGAATAAGATCAGAAATTATGAATTATACCTTTACTGTACAAAAAGCAAGACAGAAAAAAACAACCAAAATATATTCCAGAATTCTTTTCAACCACTGACTTGCTAAATCTACAAGAGGCAATATCATGCAACCAGCACAGGAAGGAATACTCCATCCTAACTGCAATCTGGACTTGCATTAGAAATAGCCATACTTCATAAAAAAAAAATCCAGACCAAACCATATAATATTATGATTTTTATCTATTGGGTTGACACCTCCTGAAGTGAAACACAGTTCTCTCAAGCTCTGCTATAAAACCAGGGATATCACAGCCTCCAGTTTCACATGCTTCGTTCTCATGAACATGCCAAGGATTTCTTCCTTTCAATGTTAGGCTTAGATTTTATAACAAAGCTAAAAGTTCTCTCAGACATCTCATACTAGAGATTATATTAGGCCAGTTTTTCACTTGTATTTGCACACTACCACGTGAAATCCATAGTTCTGCAAAAACGTAATTCCATGTTTATACCAGGGAATACCCAACAACCTGATGCAGGAGTGCCACACCTAAAGAAGCTCATGCCATGTCAGATGAGAGATGTTTCCAGTTGGTCGGTACCGGAAGCCTGAAGACAAAGCACCAGTGAAGAGGAATACAGGGCAGAGAAGGAAAAGGCACTTCCCTTTTATTGTAAATTCATTGTGATACTTCCAAAGTCACTGAGACATAAAAATATGACACTCCAAAATACCAGGTTTACTTTGAGAGACAGCTGTGCAATGAGGCTGTCCTAAAATCCCTTGTAGGATGGGCTGCAGAGACAAGACCCTATGGCAGAGATAGACTTCCACCTCCCTCTGGAGACAGGAGAGCCACATCCGTGTCTCTAATAATTTCATTAATTTATACCTTTCATTAGTGTATCGTAAGCCTTCTATGGATTCATTTGATACTTTGAAGAAGACTGGACTTACCTTTTTGTCCCAGTCATTTGGCAGGTTTGACTTTCATTACTCCTGCAACTGATTCCACCTCACAGCTGTGCATTAAATAAATAATTTCTTCTCAGAAACTCCCAAAATATAAACCTGTTATACACCAATAAATTATTTTAATATCTCATATGCCTTTAGTACTGCATCACTAGTTTTACAAACCTCTAGAAGACTCCAGAACCTGTCTGTATAACTTCCTTAGCCTGCAAAGTAACAAGATGACTCAGTTAATTTATTTACATTTTCTTTAATTTGGCATGTTAGCCTTGAGAGACATTACTTTGTTGTCATCTTCACTAAAATTCTGCCYTGTTAGCGTCTAGAGAAATCAATGCCATGAAGCACTTCATTTTTATAACTTCATCTTCTTTCAACCTGAGCTTCATTAATGTGCTAACTGAACAGGTACACAGCTCGCTGCTTCTCTACGTGTTAAGTAAATTTATACAAAAATAAAAAGAGAAAAATTAGATGAGGAAGCTTTTTACTTCTGTGCATGCACACACTTATTTTTTATTAAAGCATCTCATTAAAATTTCTGAAAGTTTTTTAAACTGTTTGGGGAATACCTAGTGGGTTTCAAAGTGCAACAACCATCTCTTGCTCTTTTTCACCTTGTTGCCTAAACAACGGAAAAAAAATTTGGAAGAGATGGGAAATGGGAGAACTACACTTTTGATTTTATAAGCGTTCCTAAACAACTCTGTTTGGGTGAAAATCCTTTTCTGTCAAAGCCAAAGCAACCAAACAAACACAAGTAAAGATTCAGAGGTTCCAAAGCATTTCCAGAACAATGGCTCATTCATGATTTCTCACCATATTTTCCACTGAAGCAGCAGATTTGGCTTCCCAGGGGGCTGACAGCTCTATGCCTGCCGCTTTGTACCGACCAGCCAGCCCCAGAGCAGTCCTGGCTCACCAGTACCAGTGCATACCCCAGCCATTGCTGTCATTGCACCAGTGTCCCATCTCCAGTTCAGCTCTTCCAGTTGCTTCAAGTTTCTTAGATGGAAATGCCATTATTCGAACCCCTCATTCAATAAACACCAGTCTGCATAAAGACAGGTTTGAAACTTCCCTTCCTTAAAGAAATTAAAATAAGTAATGGTTAATACTAATAGACTTGATCTTGTTTTGTATTGACATGTCTATATACTGATCCATGAATTACTCCTCCATCATCCCCAGGATGTTTCCAAAAAATGCTGTTACATGGTTACAGCCTCTTTCCTACTCTACCTTATGTGATCCCCAGATATACCATGACAATCACATCATCCTTTTAATAACTTCAAACCTCAAGAGCCAGAACTATAACCATCATCACATAACTAAATAATGAAGCTTCCCAGTGCAAAATGGAAGCAAGAGAGCATTCCCATTTTGCCTTGCCAAACTCCAGTCCTCCTTTCAGTGACCTCCTCATTATGTGCAAAATAATTGGACTCTTACCCTCACGCTCATTGGGGAGCAGGAATTGTGTCGTCACTTGCTCATCACACAAATGGCTTTCTGAATCAGGGCACCTCGGCTCCTGCACACCCCCTGTGACAGCAGCCCTGAGCAGGGGGGTCCCACAGTCCCTCTGCCACCCACGCCGTGGCATGGGACACAAAAAGGGACAGTGCCTCGCACCAAGGCTAGCAATCACGTGTGCAACACAATATTCTTGCATGGCCTCAATTAATCTGCTTTTGTCCCTCCATCCATAAAACCCAAAGACAATGGGTTTGGCTATCCCTGCATGGGAATGCAAGGCTGACACAAGTTTTATCTTTATTTTCGACAACCACATGTTTTCTGCAATTCTGACTACTCTTTGCTTTATGCAACCAACCCCTGATTAAACTGCCATCTCATCTTCCTTACTGTGTGAGGACTGCAAGTCTGTTTAGGGTCCTTTTCAGCTCACTAACCTACTTGCTACCAAAAAGACAGGCATTAATAGGATTTCCCCTCTCTTTTAATTTCTGCTATTGCCTTCTTCCTAATTGCTGTTTCCCAAATAGAGTTCCTGTAAGCTAAGCCTGTTTACCTCTATCAAAAACTTTCATCCAGAACTTCCACGAAACACAATGCCTAAATGCCCTCATGCTCTCAACAGCAGATATCTACAGAAAGTATATTAGCAATTTCTAACCATCCTGGATCTCCAAATCAAGAGAAGCCTAGTAATAACGCAGTCTCTCTCATTTGTTTTTCGAGATATCTTTCTTTATTCTTTTCTCTCACCAATACAGTTCTCTAACAGATACTAGTGTGGTAGCAGTACTGGAGGTCACTAAATTCACCCAAGATAAGTGGGGAATTTTTCTCATCCAATTCAGCCAGCTAAAATTTATGAATCTAATCTAAATGAGTCAACTCCACTGCCATGGTAATCAATGTAAGCAGCATGAATCACCCACCTCAAGTTCCTGGCCAGATATATGGGAAGGAAGGAATGAAATCCACCTGGAACTGCTTATCATTAACCATAGAGGGAGGCTGTGTTACTAAGCTGGGATGACCTTTCATGCATGGAATTCTTTATCTCTAGCTCTGCTGATGATAAGGAGGCCAGGGGACCTGTCTTCTTTGGCGGGGAGGGCATCAGTTCCCAGGACTTGGACAAACTGCAGCTCATGGGTGATATTTGACTACCTCAATATCTGAACCAGTTTTCTTTAGGAAAATACAACTTCAATGGTGCTTCCAATAGTCTCTTATAGGAAAGGGAAAAGCAGGAGGGAAACCTGAAGTCAAATCAATTAGTGCCCTGACCGACATAAGTGACTTTTTAAGCACTGCAGTGCTAGATCAAGCTTATGTGTCTTCTTCCTCTTGGGCAGAATTGCTGAGCATAGTCTGCTACTCACCAAAATATGAGGACGGCTGGGTCCCAGATCTCACTCAACCTCTAGTACTTATGAGGCCATGGAGCCAGTCAGTTCACCTGCCTCTGCCTTGATTCCTTCATTTCTAAAATGGGAGCAAGTCAGGATCCAGTCCCAACTCATGAAGCCTTTTGATATGTATCAGTGAAACAAACTACAGGTTTGTGGGCTGGAGCTGCATCTCCACAGCACAGACACAAGCCTCCAGAAGAGGCTGGCTGGGATGACCAGTGAGACCACATCAGATAGCAGCAGCTCAGGGTTGCTTAGCAGAATTTTCACTTGTTATCAGCCATTCCTATCGAACTGATCCATCATCTCCTTCCTTCTAAAGGTTCATCTTATGCAACACTAAATACCAAGATATAGCAGATATTTTCTGGGAACTCATTAAAGAAAGCAATGGCTAGAACAAATCAGGATCCCTGCACAGTCCGTGCAGTACTACTACTACTGCAGGTGGAACACAGGTCTGTCCATTTAAAGGGAGTGTGAGGGCTTGGAACTAACCCCTTCCTAGGAGACAGAGCTTTGGGACTTACTGCTAGGGGTGAGACAAGCTAACATCAGCACTGAAACCTTGACCCTCAGAGATTCTGCAGGCTTGTGCAATGTAAGACAATGCAAGAGCTGAAGGTAACAGGCAATACAATTTCTCTCCAAATGAATTTGGGAAATATTCCCTAACATATCAGAGTTTCAGGGTTTCCACTTTTCCCTTCAGTTTCTTTTTTCAGTGGAAAAAACGTGGGCACATGGGGACAAGGATGGTAAAAAGGTTTCCTTGGAGGGAATGTTGGTCTGTAGACTTATTTCTTCATTCTGTAACCACTAAGTGAGTATGTCAAGGCAGATTTCAAAGTCTGGGTATTATAAACGATCCCAAACCTTTATATGTTCACAGCACAGTCAGCAATGAAGTCTGCTCCAACTCAGGGTCTACACTCTCAGGAAGAAAAGAGTTACTGGTTTTGCAAATAGTGGCAAGCCCCACATACATCTCATTCCTGTTTTTGTCCCAATGACCTAATTAAGAGCTAAAAAAGAATCAGTACAGGAAAGCAAGCTAGAAAAAAGGTTTTTCTTTTAAATTAACAGACTGATTGATACCTTTAAAACACACAGTCTGGTGTGTTTTAGCTTAATTGTGTGGTTTTGTTTGGCTCATGATAAAATAACATTACTGAGAGTGAAGTGCTCCTGCTGGCAATGGCAAAGACGAGACGAGTTCAGTCTACAGCATTCCTGCATCTAGATCTCAAGAGCCACCTGATTCCTCCAGCATCACCTGGGGTTGACCTGCTGGAATAAGCAGGCTGAAGTACCTCCATTTGCAAGGGATGGCATGCAACTCTGCATGATGGTTGGTTTAAAAGCCCTGCTCTGTAAACAGCAGGTGCTCAGCAAGCGCACTGCAAAGGGCTCTGCTCCCATCTCCATCCACCGCATCAGCTTTAGCCTTATGCTTATTGCCCAAAGAAAGGAAGGAAAGAGCAAACCAACCAGCCACATCTCCCTCAGGAAACACGCCCAGAATTAATCCAACTTTGCCATTTCCACAGAATCTCAGCCCTAGGACTTCCTAGCAGGTATGTATGAAAAGCAGATACAAAGACTTCATTTTTCCTTTGGATAGGAAACCTGGCACTGACTTTATTAAGGCATATTTGAGCAAATGCCATGCCACAGGCAGCTCTGGCTTTAGAAGGCTGTTTTGATAGACCCAGAGCTGAGTATTACTGCAGATAAAGCTATCCTAAAAATCCAGCCCTGAGCTGTCATTTCATTACACTCAGAACTGTATAACCAAGAAAGGTTTTCCATTACAACCCGGGCTTATATTTTAAAATATTTGTTATAGTTAGCCCTGGATATTTTGATGTGAAACTTGATCAACATGTTGATATATGCAGAGATTAAGTCATCCAGCCTCTACTGGCAAGGAAACAAACATTCACGAGAAGTCACTATTCCTTTTGTCTGAAATCCAAAGAATCGGATTCTAACCTCTGTTTCACTCTGGTGGATGGAAAATTACTTCAAAACTGCCAAGATGTACTTAACCAAGAGGACAGCAGAAGCTAGGACTTCTGCTGACCTTCAGCAACAAACACAGTTACACTGTCAGTACAATAAAGACAGTCCAGGCATAAAGTGCACCCTGAAGGTGGCCAACCCTATTAGGAACAACTTTAAAACACGTAAGAGCAACATTATTTAAATCCAGTAACGGCATAGCACAGTAACAGCCACAATCCTCAACGTACACAGACACTGCACAAGAACTCCCACTCCACACAGGATAATGACCTACATAATTTCTGCTTAATGACTCCTATTAGAGCCAGTGCATATCTCCATACAACCCCTGAAGGGCATCTGTGAGGATGGCCGTGAGCTCAGCATGCTCTGTGGCCAGGACAAGCTCCCTGCCCAGCCTGCCTGCTGTGCAAGCCCCAGCTGTCCCGGAGCACCAGCCACCAGCCCTTGGGTTCCTCAGCTCAGGAGAGGGCTTCACCTCCTGCTGCAGTTTCGGTCCTGGTRGCAACACATGAACAACCCTCAAGATGCAGGGCTGACGTACCCAAGAGAGTAACAGCGCTCCTACAGCTCCAGCAGCACAAGAATCAGGAGAAAAACTACTTWTAATGTGAAAATCTACGCTCTCTTYTGCACCAGTACATGGAACTGCRGCTGKGCATGGGAGAAGAGCACACAGGAGATAAAAAGCAACAGAAGTGAGAAAGGCAAATTATATGCACAAAGGATCACAGCAGGATACTTCAATTTACCTCCTTTTGCCAAGACTCTTAATGTGGATGCGAGACAGGCCAGTCCACACTGCAGGTGAATTCTTTGCAGGGCATACACTGCAAGCTGTGATAGACTGTTACATCTGCAGGAGTCGTGGAATGCTAAATTCATCTTAAACTTAGGTTGAGCAGAAGTTGTGCATCACAGCAATTGGGAAGCCAAAAGGAAATGTCTCAGAGAAATTAGTGAGAAAAGCAATGTGAATTTCTTCAAAAAATGCATTTCGTTAGTTTATCTACCTATCACAGTAATGCCTTAGTTAAAGTTCCTGGGATCAGGCAGAAACCCTGTTTTTATTATTACAATCACTTTSATTTTTATATACAAAACAACAAACCAGTAATGTAAGGGATGAAGCATTCCCAAAGTTACCAAATTTTGAGAAGTCAAATTTGATTCAATCTCAGCCAGATCCTTTGTACATCACTGTCTCTCAGAATCTATGTCCAGACACATTTTCCACTTGCATGTGGTTAGATAATGAAAAACTAAGTCTGAAAGCCCATTTTAGGCTTGTCAATCTAAGAACACCAAACAAAGACATCAGATATATTGTTCTAGCCATGCTGAAAATCTCAGGTATTTAAGACAGCTTAAAAAAAAAAAAGTCAGTAAAAGGCTAATGTAGCTGCAATTCCCTATCCATCTTACTCATTCTTCCCATTCCCCAGCCAGGTATGTAGCATAGTCCAGGACCCCAAAACTTCCATGTTCCTTTACTGAGTCATCACCATCAGAAAACTGCATCCTCTCAGTGTTTCTTTTCCCCATCCTTTATTCCTCCACTCCATGCATTAACCCATGCCCAGACAGAGCAGTACATTCTACTCACAGAAGATTACCTTGCAATCTTCTCCCTTTCACTTTTTCTTTAGTCTTTGCATACACACAGTCTACATGTGAACAAGTCAGCTGTGGATCAGCTGATATTTGTTAATGTTCAAGAATCATTTTAGCTGTTACTAATYCACTGCAGAGAGAAACAGCTCTTGGAAGGGCGTTTCAGAATGCAGCTTCTCAAAACAGCTGAGGAAGCAGAGAGAAAGGAACAGAACTCTGCATCCTTCTGCTTTAACATGGGATGCAGGTCTTTCTCCCGACTCCATGATAATCCATAGTGAACCACCACCRGCTTTATTTCCAGCAGGGCCCTTCAGGCTCTCACTGTCAGTGTGACCTGCTGGTTTACTCCAGAGCAGAACTCAAGCACATACTGTGCAAGCTCAGAGGAGCAGGGCCCAGCATGAGTCCAGCTACACCTCACCATGTCAATTCACCCAAGGACAAACCACAGTCAAACCAGTGCATCATGGATTGGCAAAGGTCAATCCTCAAAGGCCCAACAACAGCATACACCATTTACTCCTGATCKCACAACATGGCTGCAAAAGCACACAGAAAACTTACTTATAGTCCTAATCATCTGAATCACCATGGTTTTTACTCATGCAGTAAACCACACCAAAGGAACCTTGTGGGCATCTTTAAATATTCCCTGCACCAAACTTGCTGGGTAAAGAACCTCCCAAAGAGATGCTGCCATGCAAACCCRAGGGAAGTGAGCCAGCAGCCTGCACGGGGCAGCAAGGCAGGTTGGCAAAGCCTCATCCAATGCACCAAAGGTGATCCAAAGCTCACACATCATTTGGAGAGAACTGTGTTCAAGCATGGAAGGTCAACAGTAAGACTTTAAAACCAGTTTGCTCCCTGAAGACTCACAAAAATCTCAGAATTATTCAGCCCGCTGGGTCCAGGCAAGTGACAGAAGTGTCAAAAGGCTTCACCATCACGGTGTCTCCAGCTATTCAGTATCTGACAACATTGAAAGCTTTGGCTACTGAAAAGCAACATTTGCCTTTTCACTCTGTTTGCATCCAGGCCCTAAATGAAAAACCCCAGCTTAAAATAACAATAGTAACAATTACTCTTGCGGTTCTACCCAGTCCTCCAGCTTCTCTGCTAGAGGATCGCTTCCTTCTGCATAGGGCTTGTCTAGGGCTTGTCAAAACCGAGACTTGTCTAGGTTTGGACTACTACAATATTATGAACACTCTCTACCAAGGGCAAAGCAGAAGCAACAATTTATTTWTTTTTTTTCTACAAAGTGCAGGAACAAAGAAAAAGGCTGTTCTTCTCTAAAAAAACCCAGCAATTATGTTTCCTTGAAAATCATAGCAGTGAATAGTGGTGTCTCAATTTTGACTAAAAAATATCACAGCAAACCTCTGGAAAAAATGTCCATGTAAAACCTCAGCTCTGAGTTTATTGACTAACAGTGTATCCATCACTGCACTACAGCAAAAATCCATAAAGCTAGGTCATCCCAACACAAGCTGGCAACGCTACCTCACATGCAGTCACACCATAAAGATGCAGCCATGCAAGCAGTGACTTCACTCACCTGGACTTCAGCAAGAGCTGCCATTACCTAATCGCCACACAGAGGATGAATGAAAGGCTTTCCAACACCAGCTTTCAAAAACAACTCAAAACCCGAACCTGAACAACCAACCTAACCATATCCACCTCACACATGCATATCTCAAAATTATTAACTGCTTACTTAAATATGGACGCATGGATAGACAAGAAGCTCCTGGACAAACTCAAACACAAAAAGGAAGCTTCCAGAGGATGGCAGCAAGGACAGGCAGCCTGAAAGAAATACAGAGAGACTGTCTGAGCAGACAGGGAGCAGGTTAGAAAAGCCAAACAACTAACAGAATTAATTCTGGCCAGGGCTATAAAGGGCAACAAGATTCCATAGCTACAGCAGTGAACATTTTCCAAGGGCATATAGTGATAGAATAAGGAGTAATGTATTAAATCTGAAAGCAGTCAGGTTTAGATTAGACATTAGGAAGAGATTATTTACTGTGAGGGTGGTGAGGCAATGAAACAGGTTACCCAGCAAAGTTGTTACTACTTYATCCCTGGAAGTGTTCAAGGCCATTTTGGATAGGGCTTYGAGCAACATGMTCTAGTGGAATGTGTCCATATGCCCATGGAAGGAGAGTTGGAACTACCTAATCTTTAAGGTCCTTTCCAACTCAAACCATTGTAGGATTCCATGAAATGTGAGGAGTCATCAAAAAAATTCACCCTGTAGCAGAATACAAAGGCATCCTCTTAAGACTCTGGGTGCCATGATTTGTTTAAGCAATGTGGGACATAATCATGTTTAGTATTAAGAAGATACCAGAGCTACACATSTGATAGCAAAACTGACATTTATAATGTTATTATATGCACTTAGCAAGAAATATAACCTGCACAATCCTGCAAAGTGCTCAAATGGTTTAAAGGCAAAAATCATCTATGTTCAATGTTATTTAGGAATATTAATAAGCTCCTTTATTTTTAGATTTAAACCATTAATAGCTGTTCTGAAGAGGACTCACTTTTAACCTTTGACAACATTCAAGTGTCTGTAATTTTTTATCAGATTGTTTGGATTTTGATTGAGCTRAAGTCCTGAAGCTACAATTAAACTTGCAACTACCTTCTCTCACTAGGCTTCCTGCAACAGCTGCAAGACTCTTTGAAGTCTGCAAAGATATGGAAGAACGTTATTTATGGCTGGTTTGCACAGTGCAAGCAGAAACAAGTTGTGTTTCTGGTGCATTTCCAGTGCTGGTGACAGACAATTTCTCACCAGCACTACAGGAAGTCTTCAAAAAGATTTCCCTCTACCCAGACGCTCTACAGGACCAAGCTAAGAAGCTGGAAATGCTGCAGGGTAGGATTTCAAGAGCTCTGAATGGTCCAAAAGCAATTCTTACTACAGTCAGCATTAAATCCCACCACCAGCTCCACTGAAGACAGAAGTTGCCTAACTCAGGCTGTTGATGGCTATCTGCCTAGAAAGCCCAGAACATYTCAGGATGGTCTGCTGAACTCATTTAAAAAATTAAATTTCTTAAAATCAGGGATGCATTTTTAAAAAAGGGGGAGAAATCAGCTTAGATAGTAGAAAAAGAAGGAGGATTTCAGTCCAGAGAAGCCACCCCACGTATTGCCACGTCTCTCAGAGCTGCTCTGCAGGCAAGGGACAGAGCTGTGGACTCTGCAGGAGCAGGGAGAAAGCACCAGTGAAGCCCTGCAGCAAGGGCTGCACTGTGTTGGCACATGTGTAATGACCAAGTCAACATGCACTGATGTCAAAGGAAGTTACACTCACACACTGGAAGCCATACAATTAGTAGTGTCATCATCTAGGAGAAAGAAATAAAATATTGTTTTCCCCCAGGCAAAGCCACTGGTGTTTTTTGTTTGTGTTAACTTGTTTAAGTGCCTGCAGGGTCCATGCCTTTGATTTACTGTGGATGACAGGCTGTACAGGCACAGGCATATTTAGGTATAATTATTATGGTAACCAGGCTCATACACCAAGAACAGCAGCAAAATCAACAACAGCTCGATAAGATGATGGAGAATTTTCCAACACAAAACCTTACATCTCTCTACATCCCTGCAACCCTACTCAAGGTCTGCTCTTGATTCTTTCAAGAAAAAAAACAGTGAAATCAGGAAGTTTTCATATCAATGGTAGCACTGCTACTAATCCCATGCAACACCAATTTCACCCAAAAATCCCTATATTTTGTAGTTTAGATTTTAGTCTAATCATACAAYCATTTATGTTCGAAAATACCTCTAAGACCATCCAATCCAACCACTAACCCAGCACCACCAAGCCCACCACTAAACCATGTCCCTGAGTCTACATCTACACATCATTAAATCCCTCCAGGGATGGTGACACTTCCCTTGGCAGCCTCTTCCAATGATTGACAACCCTTCCAATGAGCCAGTTTTTCCCAATATCCAATCTCAATATGCCCTGACATAACTTGACACCAGTTCCTCTTGGTCCCACGGCTTTCTACATTGTAGAAGAGATGGACCTCCACTAGTTACACCCTCCTTTCAAGCAGTCCTGAGAGTGATCAGGTCCCCTCCCCCCTGAGCCTCCTTTTCTCCAGACTAAACACCCCCAAGCTCCCTCCGCAGCTCCTCACAGGACTTGTGCTCCAGACCCTTCCCCAGCTCTGTTGCCCTTCCCTGGACACGCTCCAGCCCTCCATGTCTTTGTGGCAGTGAGGGACCCAGAAATGAACACAGGATTCGAGGTGTGGCCTCACCAGTGCTGAGTACATGGGAACMATCCCTGCCCTGCTCCTGCTGGCCACACCATTGCTGATCCAGGCCAGGATGCCATTGGCCTTCTTGGCCACCTGGGCACACCGTGGATCACGTTCAGTCACTGCTCACCAGCACCCCCACATCCTTTTCCCCAGAGAAGCTTTCAAGCCACTCTTCCCCCAGCCTGCAGCACTGCACAAGTTAAGAAAAACAAGCAAGCTAAGAACAGCATCTCTCCTCTCACACTGCATCACTTGATGCATATTCTAGTCCAGCACCCAGCAAGTCTTGTCTCCAGCTCAGCCTTCTTCAAGTTCAAGCACTGAAGAGAATACATTATTTAGGGCTTAGAAACAGAGCAAAGATACAATGATGATTATCATCAGCTCTTTGATTTGCAATTATGTAAAAAAAAAAAAATCAAACCACAAACCCTGGAGAAGCTGGAGGTCTGTGCAGATCCCAGAGCAGAGGTTTAAACAACAGCCCAGCAAGGTTTGCTCAGATCCCTCTTCACAGCACTGCCATCTTTTGCATCCTGACAGTACTAACAGTGCCCAAAACTTACCTGCATTAATACACACATCCAGATGTTAACCACTAATATGACTTCAGGGTCTAACACAATGCCTTTTATGACATGTATAATTTTTTATACTGGGACAAAATGAGGCCCATGCACTTACACAAAGTAAATAAGAATTACTACTGTTTTGGTTTAGATGCATAAATCCTCATAGCAAACAAACTAAGAGACATTAACAAGGTATAATTCATAACGGTCCAACATATTCTCCTTATTTAAGTCTGTTAAAGGCAGGATGTACATGCAAGACAGGCTACTCAGCTTCACATTAGTTTATACTTTCATTGCTTTCATCATCATACAGGAGAAAAATACCCAAAAGTCTGGCATGAATGCAAGGTAGAAGAATGTACTGTAAAAGAAAACTGTCTACACTGGAATTGCAGACACCACAGTGTTTCCACTAAAAMAAAAAWTWAAAAAAAATCACACAGATTCAAATACCTGAATCCCAGTCAATGTTTTTGGTATATATTAAAAAAACATCTTCTATTCCACCGGACATAATAAACTGAAGCAATACTTTCTTGTTGTGACTATCAGTTTTATTWCATGGTCATGATCTGTACTAGCTCTCAATCAGCACTGATTAAATACATATTCTGATATTCTGTTCCAAATACCTTTCAAGTTGTGGAAAAAAAGTGGCAAACACTTCCCATTTGTCACTGTCATGTAACATAAAATTTATCTAGATGCTGGATATATGAAGCGTCTCTGAGAATAACTCACTAGATCACATACATASAGAAAACTCACTCAGTGTGTACAGGCTAAGTAGGGTTGAATTAATGAATGTACTGTTGCTTCACATATTGAATGTCTGTCACTAAACCCATAATTTGCAAATGCAGAAGCAGGGACTGGGAGACGCACTGGCTGCAGGCATTGACAGATCCCTCCTCTGCAGTTTCAAGAAGCTAATTGTGCTCAGTTCAGAGTTCTTGATCCATGTTCCTGGGAATGACTCAGGACACAAGCAGCAAGACAGTCAGCATGTGTCCACATTTAGGGTTTTGTTTCCACTCCTATCTGCCCTGATTTCCTTCCCAAGAATGCCGTGCTTGTGAAAGGCACAGCATGACATCYGAAGAGACTTCTGTCTTCTCTGCCTCGCAGACTCAGTCTGGGTGGCAACAGAAAAGCAAAAGCTTCCCTAGAGAACACACCAGGATTACCAACAAGAAGGGAGAACTACTTCTGGATTGAAGTTTTGGCCCATTGTCATCTATGGCAAAAGTCCCACTGAAGTCAGCACAGCCAGGATTTCACCTCTGTCGCAGCAATTTTGAGTCCATGCCCATTCTGCCTTGGAACTTCCAGCCAGCACAATAAGGGTCTGAACAGTGCCAAGAATTTTTGTATTATGTACTGCAGGCAGAAGTCATGAAACCCTTCACATAAGCAAGCAAATACTCATCAAACAGTTAGGAAATTTTAGACACTGCTGAACTGTAAGGGATTCAGACCTGTAGGCAGAAGCAGGATGTTTCACACTGGCACATCATTCTAAAACAAACCTTAYCCTAACCAACTTTCTGTCCTTCACAAAAACCTGCCTGTAAATACAAGTTGTATGACAGCAGTTGGCATGTGTCTAAAGACATTTTAGAACTCAGCACAGAAATATACCTGTAGTGGAACAGCACCTACAAACTGCTCCTAACAAGCAATGCCTAAACACCCTAACYGCCTCCTAATTGTTCATTTCATTGTATTTGACAGAATCCATCAACCAGAGTACATCAGGTCACAGTAGGGCAACATGGTAGGAGCCACGACAACATAACCTGCTGGAACAGAAGTCACTCATGTGGGAAACAGAGCAAGCCAGCAATTTAGGGAAACTTGGTGGGGGGGGGGACCTATACCGCATCCCTGTCCAGCACACAGGATAAAACAACACAGTAACACACAGGTCAGGAACCATCCCGAACGCTGTCGGCACGGGGGTATGGACCACAGTCATTACAATGCCAACAGATGCTTTGTTAAGAATCAAGCTTAAAAATAAACAGGAACAAAAGTAAATAAAACTATGGTTTACTGCATCAAGACAAGCACAGCCAACCTGCTGATTTTCTACAACACTAGCACCACCAAAGGATCAGACAGAGGGATATCTATAGCTTGCAGTTCTGCAGTACATTTTCTCCTATCTAGCTCTCTCAAMAAGACTCTAGTGGTTTTTGGAACATAACGATCACACCTGTAAGCTCTTTCTCAGTAACACTCTGCAATAGCAAGCTAGATCCGAGAGAACACTCCTTCTCTCCTTGCACCCACCACCAAGTCCTCTCCAAGCAACAAAAGGAAATTTGTGTTAACTTGAAGGAGCAGCCCTCTGAATGTCAGCAGGAAGAGACAGACAAGTACTAGCCAGGCTATTCTGCCTTGTTCTGCTTTGCTTTCCCAGCTAATGCTTATGTCCTCCCACAACTGCTCCAGACCAGGAATGAAGCCTCAGTGAAAGCAGAGAACCCAGGCAACAAGCAGAATGGTGCAGCAACTCTCCTCTGCAYTCCTCATAGTTCACCCTCTCCTGATTTTTAATTCATTTGCTGAAGACTCAAACGAAATTTCATAAAGCATTTGCTAAATGAGAGATAAGTTATAACACCTGTGCCTGTGGAGAGGACTTTTTCTTTCTTTCTTTTGGACAGAAGTTGGTTAAGAACACACAAACCCTGATCAAAAGATACACCTCTCTAAGCTGTCTGACAGCACTGCAAAGGGAAAGCAGACGGGTATGAACAGAAGCATTCATTTCCTCGAATCCATTCCTTTTAACCAAACTTGATGCTTTAGTGCCTCTGCCAGGATGCCAGTGCTGACWTTCCTTTATGTCCCATGTATTTGTATTTATTTTAATTGAATCTGGGACTAAGGACACTCGGCAACGCTTAATCCTCTCAACAACAAAGCAAGGGCACTAAGCCACCATGAAAAATAGTAATAAAAAAATTTTAAAAAGGTAGAAGACACCCACTGATGCATTCCTTGGGGCACTGCGGCTCTCTTTTCCTCCTGCAAATAATCCAGCGGGATTCAAAAAAGCGGGTAGGAGAGGCTGGAATACTTCTTTTAATAGCAGAAGTTAGAGCTGGGAGCACCACGTTTAACCCATCTCCAGCCGGAGCAGGCTCCCTTCCCAGGGGTGCACACCCCAGCCCTCGCACGCACACACACACACACACACACACACACGGACACACACTCACGCACGGTCCGAGTTTCGCGGCGCTCAGGGGCTGGGAACCCGCAGCAAGCAGCCCCAGCAAAGCCCGGCAGGGACGAGGGGACACGGCTGCTGCCCCCGCTGTCCCGGACAGAGCGCTCCTCCAGCTCCGGAGCCAGCGAACGGGGAGGGCAAGGCAAGCCCTCCCTCCAAAAAACATTGAGGAAAAAAATAGATGGACAGAGAGATAGACAGACAGACAGATAGAACAGGCAGGTCCTCCGGTGACACCCGTCTCTCCCCAGSCCAAGCAGCTGCAGCCAGTCCCCAGGCTCAGCAAGAGCAACTGCAGCTGAAGAGCAGCGACAGACACGCACACCCCCTCGCCCTAGCTGCCACAAGTTTTCAAAGGAAAAAAACAAAACCCCAAAAACTTCAAAATAAATGCACTTAAAAGGCGGCGTGGAAATTCTTGAAACACGAAAAGCCAGCTCTTGCCTGCTTGMGAGCTAAACCCCGGTGCGAAGCGGGAGGCGCACCCGGGGCAGCCGCCCACCGCTGCACCTTGCGGGCAGAGCGGGAGCGGGAGCGGCCGCTGACAGGGAGCGGCGCGGGGATGGCGGCGGGACACGGGCACAGCGCAGGGACGCTGCCGCGGCGGAGCCCCCAAGGCAGAAGTTTC